>PVJH01049337.1:0-10365 GCA_004026705.1 Nesogale talazaci
GGCCATTATGATAGAAATGAAGCTGTGGATCACATGATAAAGGATTGAAACATAAGCAGTAGCTCCACCTGTGGACTTTACCCGATGGAATATACAAGTATCAAATTAACTAGACTAGATGGCTACACTCAACGTGATCAGCTAAAACAAGTTCAGAAAACGATTGTGCAGCAGATTAACAAGTACTCAGATACAAGTTCAAGTTGAGACTTAAGAAAAGGTAGACAAACCAATGTGAGTCAAAACATTCCTTTGAATACATTCCACCAGACTTCAGAGACTACCTGAAGAACAAATTTGTCACCTTGAACACTATTGACCAAAGACCAGATGAGACATGGGAGCATATCAAGAATATCATGCACAAGGAAGCAATAAGTCATTAAAAAGACACACATAGGGCTGAGCCCCAGTGGCATAAGTGTTTGAGTGTGGGACTGCGGCCAGTGGGTTTGGCGGTTCAAATTCTGCGGCGGCTCTCAGGAGCAGCGCTGGGTAGCTCCCACGACCACCAGAGGGCAGTGATAACCTCCCCCCCCCCAAAAAAAAAAAGACACACATACACTCACACAGAAGTGGCTGTTGGAAAAGACTCTGAAATTTTGTCTTAGTCACTAAAGAAAAATGGAAGAAATGATGTTGAAGAGAATAATTCAAAGGGCAGCTTGAGAAGACCGCGTATTATAGTTAAATGTGCAAAGATCTGAAGTTACAAAGCCAAAGCTGAAGAACTTTCACAACATTTCTCAAGATGGAACGCTTAAGAAATAACTTAAGCCTTGAGTTGCAGTATAGAAAGATTTTTTTGACAAGAGGCAGAACAAAAGGATAATGATGGTCTAAAATCAGGATAGGTAGACATCAGGGTTGTATTTTCTCAACACATTTTGTCAGTTGTGTGCTGAGCAAATGATCAGAAAGACTGAATTACATGAAGGAAAATGTGGCCCCAGGATTGGAGGAAGGCTTATGAACAGCTTGCAAGATGTAGATGACACAACCTTGCTTGCTGAAAGTGAAGAGGACTTGAAGTCCTTGCTGATTAAGATCAAGCATTACAGCCTCCAGTATGAATTACAGCTCAATGTAAAGAAAAACAAAAGCCTCATGACTGGACCGAGAAGTAAGATCATGATGGAGAAAATTGTGAAATTGTCAAAGATTTTTTTCTTGGTTCATGGAGGCAGCCGTCAAGAGATCAAAATATGCATTGTGCTTGGTAAATCTACTGCACAAGACCTCTTTAAAGTGTTGAAAAGCAACCCTGTTATTTGAGGACTAACGTGCACCCAGGCCATACCACGGTTTTTCGATTGCCTCACTTGCATAAGAAAGTTGAACTTCGAGTAAAGGAGATTGAAAAAGAATAAATACATCTGACGGGTGATGCTGGCCAAACGTTGTGAAAGTCCCATGGGATACCTAAAGACAAACAAGCCTACTTTAGAAGAAGTTCAGCCACAATGTTCCTTGGAGGCAAGAATGGTGAGACTACGTCTCGAGACTTTGGACATGTCAGGAGAGACTGTTCCATGGAGAAGAGTCTCACGGTTAGTGGTAGAACAGCAAAAAGAGAAAGACCTTAGACAAGTTGAATTGACATAGTGGCTCCAAGTGATGGGCTTAAACAAAAAATATTATGAGGGTGGCACAGCATTACTCAGAATTTCCTTGTTTTACACAGCATCCCTAGAAGTCAGAACCACCTCAATGGCACCACCAACAACAACCTGGACAGATATCGAATGCTGCATGAGGCACACAGAGAAGAAGGAAGGAATCCACAGAGTCACTGCATCAAAAATATTTAGACAAAACTCACACATTTCAAGAGGCAGTAGATTATCACAAACCCCTGGTATTACAGGAAGAGGGCCAAGTTGTAATGAAGATATTGGGGAAAAAAATAAAGGATCCAAGAATTTACAGAATACCAATTGAAATGTTTCAACAAATTAATGCAGTGCTGGTAGCTTCACTACCCTTTGCCAAAATAATTTGGACAGTTAGTTGGTCAATTGACAGAAAGAGATCCATTTTGGTACCAATTTCAAATGAAGGTAATGCAACAGAAAGCAGAAATTATCAAGCATTATATTTAATACCACATGCAAGTAAAATTTGGCTGCAAATAATTCAATAGCAATTTCAGCAGTGCAACTGGGAACTGCCAGAAATTTAAGTCAGATCCAGAAAAGGACTTGAAGTGTGAAATCATTATTGACATCAGATGGCTCTTCCCTGAAAGCACAGACTGCTAGAAAAATGTTTACTTGTGTTTTTGTGTTCACCTTTGTTATGCAAAGGTGTTTGTGTGCATCATAACAGACTGTGGGTATCATTGAGAAGAAGTGATTTCGTCCTTCAATCTAGAACTCTTCTTAATTGTGCTCATGTAAAATTTGTACATAGAAAAAGATGTGGGGGATGAGTCCCGGTGGCGTAAGTGGTTGAACGAGGGACTGTGGCCCCCGGGCATGGCGGTTCAAATCCAGTGGCAGCTCTCAGGAGCAGCGCTGGGTAGCTCCCACGATCACCAGAGGGCAGTGATGCCAAAAATAAATAAATAAATAAAATCTTAAAAAAAAAAAAAAAGGGGGCTGAGCCCCGGTGGCATAGTGGTTGTGCGCGGGACTGCGGCCCACTGGGATGGAGGTTCAAGTCCCGCTCACAGGAGCAAAGGCTGGGCCTCCTACTCCCACCACCAGGGCAGTGATGCCTAACCAAAAAAAATTTTTTTTAATTAAAAAAAAAAGAAAAAGATATAGGGTTCCATCAGTACAAGGAGATAGGGAACAGTTCAAAATCAGGAAGAGTGTGAGGGTTTTATTATTTCACCATCTTTATTCAATCTGAAGGCTGGGTAAATAATTTCAAATACTGAAGTTTATAAAGAAGAACTGAACATCATTAACAACCTGAGATATGGAGATGACACACGTTACTTTGAAAGTGAAGAGAGCTTATGTGCGTACTGATGAAAATCAAAGAATAAAGCTTTTTGTATGGATTACACCTCAACATAAAAAGGTAGAAAAAAATCTCACAACTGGACAAATAAACAATGTCCCAGTAAAAAGAGAAAAGATTGGAGCTGTCTAAATGCTCGTGGAAGCAGCAGTCAAGAAATTAAAATAGCATATTGCATTCTTTAAGCTCTTACATGTTAGAAAATACCTTTATTTCAATTTCAGACATCAGACATTGGTAACAATTTTCCATTTATTCATTAGTTTTAGTGGTTGGTATGTAAATGTGAATAATAGTTGTCTTGACTGGGTTTTACTTTATGTGGATAGATATCATCCCATAACAGGATTTTACTTCAAGATAGGCCTTAAATTGTCCTTTTTGTTGATGAACATAACATCATTCCTCTTGAATCTGTCATTCCTTTCATAGTAAACAATATAATTTTCAGGTTCAAAATAGCCAATACCAGTCCATTCCAGCTCACTGACACCTAGAACACCAATCTTTTTGTTTTCTCTTTTATTTTTGATGACTTCCAATTTTCCTAGATTCATTTTTTTACACATTTCAAATTCTGACTACTAATTGATCTTTGCAGCTGTTTCTTTTCGTTTTGAGTTGTGCCTCATCAGCAAAAAGGTCCTATAAGCTTTATCCCTGCGAGCTTCACTCCATCCATGTCATTATGGCTGACTCTGCTGAGAGAATACAGCTCTTCCTTAGCCATATTTAGAGTGACTTCCAAAATGAGGAGCTCATTTTCTCTGGCATTCTCTCTGACAATAGTCTGCTTCCTTCCATTCATAAGATTGTCAGATGGAACCGTATTTCAATATGACCCCAAGGCTTTCAGTGGGTAATTCCTCTGAGGTGCTCATGTAAAATTTGTCAATAGGACAAGGTGTGGGGGTTCCCTCAGAACAAGGAGTTAGGGAATAGTTTAAAATCAGGAAAGGTGTGAGTCAGGGTTGTATTCTTCCACCATTCTTATTCCTCTTCTTTCTTCATTGTCTGTTCTTATTCTGGATTCTCTCCTGAAACCTGCCAGTGGAGCTACAGGTGTTTTTAGGCTTCTGACCTTGTAGTTAGCACCCATGACATCATTGTACCAGTGTGGAGGCCTAGAAATCCAAATTCTGTGCGCTGGCTTAGGGGAAGTGTCTCTCTCGCTACAAATTCTGGGTAAAGGTGCTTATTCATTTTCTGTTTCTTCATTATTTGGTGACCCCCATGTTCAGTGACATTTATCTGCCCTGACTGTGCTTGTTTGTTTCTTTGCCTAATTAACTCCTATAGAATCTCAAAAGAAATTGGCTTCATAGACACCTTGAACTGATAATAACCAGGCTGGGCCTCCTACTCCCACCAGGGAGGCCAGTGAGACCAAAAAAAAAAAAAAAACCAATCCTGATAATAACCACATTCAAATAACAAGGAAAATGGTATTCCCAAATGAAATTACATCCACAATACAAAGGTTAGAATCCTTTGATAGTATGCTAGAGTGAGGATTCTACCATGATATAATCTGCCATAACATGATCAGCTCCACAATCATATCTTCTGTCAAGCAGCCAAGCAATTTGGGGAAGACTAGGGTCGTTCACCTCCTTAATCTGGTCCAAGTTTCGATGTGATTAAGGAAAGTTTCATTCTGAAGATGGCCCGTGTTTACTCTACATTGACAGCATGTGGAGGCAAGCTCATTTCTACTGTTGGATGTGGATCCGGCATCTGTTTTGTCAACCTCCTGTTAGTTTGCCTGCTGATCCCAGGAGCATCAGTGGACTTATGACCTTGGATTCATTCACCTGACCTTGGCTTTGTTCTTTCTGTGGAAGGCATTAGAAATAGCCTCCTCTGAAATTCTGCAGCTTCTCCAAGTCTGTGGAGATATAGCAAACCCAACCTGTGGGCAGAGAAGAAAGACTTGTTCATTGCTTTAATATGGATTCTCTTGTTACTTGGCATAGCAACCTATCTATTACTTTCACTTTAGTCATTACAGAAAAATAGTATTTTGCTCTTTTTTTCTTCCAGATTCCTTTGTCCCTGTGAATCCAGGTCGTTCCAAGTAAACCCATTTGTCCCATCTTTACCACTGATTATGCATATTTCACTAAACAAGGTGAACAAACCCCAAGAGAGAGAAACGTATTTCAAAGAAGTGGCTCACACTATTGTGGGGGCTTACCTAACAAAACTAAACTGCCATCTACTTGTGACCTCATAGGACAGAGTAGAATTTCCCTTTATAAATTTACCAGACTGAATTTTTATAGGATATTTGGTGACCGTTAAGCACAATATCTATAATTCAAAACCACTAGCTTCTCCTCCCATGATGAAAATCAAAACTTGCATAGAAGACACTCGATCTAGGAACGGTCGTGATTATGATGAATAAAGCCCTTGTGCCACCCTATTGGGCTTGTTGCATGAAGAATAGATAAGACTTAATCATTTAAAACCACTAAAATTTGGAAATCGTTGCACATAACTGCCAATCTTGTGTGTGTGTGTATAAACTATTTATTAATAGACAAGGTTGACAGTCTTTATTTCTTCTTGGACACACCCACAGTTCTGCCACGGTGGCCAGTGGTCTTGGTGTGCTGACCTCGGAGGTGAAAGCCCAGAAGTGGCGCAACCCTCTGTGGGCCTGGATCTTTTTCAGCTGCTCCAGATCTTCGTGGAGCTTGTTGTCCAGACTGTTCGCCAGGACCTACTTGTATTTGCCATCCTTCACATCTTTCTGTCTATCCAAGAATCAGTCCGGAATCTTGTACTGCTGTGGATTCTGCATGATGGTGATCACCTGCTCAACCTTGTCTTCGGTGAGCTCTCCTGCTCTCTTGGTGAGGTCGATATCTGTCTGCTTTCCTCCACACCCTTAATAGACGTGATGGCAAAAGCTATTTTCCGCCGCCCATCCATGTTGGTATTGAGTACTCGCAAGATGTGCTGGAACTTCTCGGGGATTACTAGAGACTACTAGAGACTTCCCTGCCCCAGTTCGGATGTCGCCAGATCCCGACCCGGATTCCAGGCTTCAACTGCCAATCTTTTTATTATTTCAATTTTGTTTTGTCCTTCTTCTGATCATTCCTCCTATCTTTCTACATTACTTTTTATAGTATCAGATTCTAGCAGTGTTGTATGAATATGAGAAAATTCAAACTGATATATGGGATCTCTCTATTATGTTTATTTATTTATGGTAAAGCTAAAAATGCTTTGTAAAGTGAAATGTCATTAATATAAATATAAATTCTAGTATTTTCTTTCTAAATCTCAACGGGCTGTCTTTTGTATCATCTAGTTCATGTCTTCTGCATTGGATAACTTTATCTAGAGGATTTCTGATCAACCAAAGTCAAGATTTCTCTTGCCCTATCCATTTTCCAGACACTATACTATACAGGTCTTAGAGAACCAGGACGGATCAGCTTAGGTTAGACTACCTAAAAGATTCCACCCTGTCTGCCACAGTATACATGCAACCTCCCACTCTACACTTACTTCTGTCTCCGTGATGCATCACCAATGCAGCATGACTTTGTCATGTAAGCATTTGGCTTCATGCCACACCTGTATAGACACACCTTCTTTTGTTGACCATAGTCAGGGATGTCATTTTTCTATTTCAAAGTGTCTTGCTTTTTATAAAAGAATGTGTTCTCCAAGTTGAATTACTCACAAGATATTTATTAGGATATTTTCAGATAGACTAGGTTTCAATATGTATATAAATACATTTTAATTATTTTTAGGAAAAAATAAAAGCACCCAATTAGGTGGCAGGTTTTCAAATAGGGAACCTTCTAAATGGACCACTGAGGGCTAACGGGTGGGTCTGCTGCACCTTGGGATATTTAATTCACATATGGGTCATCACAGTGCCAGAGAAGACTATTGATTTGTTTTGATGTCCTTCAGTTCCACATTTTTTTCACCTCTTATGGCAGACTTACATACTTATGTATCTCTTCCACATCTATTTCTATTTATCAGAGAAGCAATATCAATAAATCTCACTGTCTAGTAAATGTATCAAACAGCAAATAGCTGAATTCTTGGCCAAAATCTTGGTGGGTTTTCTGTGGGTCTTTTTAAATTTTTATTTTAAATCTTTTAACTTTGGATTGCCATGACTTTGTGAACCTACATTGCAATTATTTTTTGTATATGACAGAGCTTTTAAATTTAAGAAACCTTTCTGTATGTATTTTCTATTTGATTCAACAATAAATACTATGTGGCTAATTTGTATGTCTATTTCACAGGGAAATCAACTGAGATTCATAACTTCTATGAGATGTTCTTATTTTTCTGTAAAGCTTGAAAACTTAATAGAACTTAACAAGTTGATTAGTATAAAATAAATCACAACAATATTTCTTTCTTAGGTTTTCAGATATACTCTGTATCAGCTAAGAGATGTTTATAGGATATTTAAATTATGTGATTTTATTTTGATGATGAGTTAAAAATAAATAAAGGCCAGCATATTGTAGATGGCCTGGATGAGCATCTTGTATCTACACATGCTCCTGAGCGTGTGGTGTCTACTCTGGCATCCATGATCACGTTGGTGCCAAGTGATGACTTGAAGTCTCAACCTTTTCTTTGAATTGTTTCTTAAGTTGAGATTTGTAGAACTATTTCAGGGGGTCTATGAGCTCTCAAATTGAGTGATCCTAGTGGGTTCCTGATCCAAAGGTCAACAGTTTGAAACCACCAGCCATTCTGTGGTAGAAAGATGAGGCTTTCAGCTGAGCCCCAGTGGCATAGTGGCTGAGTACGGGACTGCGGCCCACTGTTTTGGCAGTTCAAATCTAGCAGCAGCTCTCCAGGAGCAAGGCTGGGTCTCCCACTCTCACCAGAGGGCAGTGATGCCTCCAAAACAAAACAAAACAAAAAAAGATGAGGCTTTCTACTCCTGTGAAGATTAATGGATCTTGTAAACCCACACGGGCAGTTCTATTCTGTCCTGTATAGTCCCTTTGAGTTGAAACCAACTCAATCGCAGTGAGTTTAATTGTAAGCAAACTCTCTATGGGTGGGAGTGAAGTTGCAATTATTTGCAGAAAACTTTCCCCTCCCCTTCTGCTCAAAGAAATATATTTTATTGTGTGGGTGACTTTAGGACTGTGATTTTTGACCAACAGAGTAACAGATGAAAGAAAACGGTTCAAATGAAGAGCAGACAGTTTTAGAATAGACCTTGAAAGGCAGCAAAAGGAGAAGAGGGCTGAGCCCTGGTGGCGTAAGTGGTTGAGTGTGGGACTGCAGCCCACGGGCTTGGTGGTTCAAGTCCAGCAGCAGCTCTCAGGAGCGGCACTGGGTAGCGACCACGACTACCAGAGGCAGTGATGACCACCAAAAAAAAAAGAGAAGAAAAGAGAGAGACGGAGGAGGAAAGGAGAGAAGAGGAGAGGAGAGGGAAATGGCACATGAAGATAGATGTGGGAATGGCTACTCTATCAAATAAAAGTAGACATTGACATATTTTAGTCTGATTTAAAGTCAAGTGGCTTTACAGTTGCTTTGGGTGTTGTCTGAAAGCAACAAGTAAAATACAGACATGGTACATAAAATATTTTAGTTTTACCTGTATTATTTTATTAACCAAGGTAGGTTCTTCTCTGTGTAAGTCTGAAAATATCAATGGATTGATGTAGATACATCTAATTTATATCTTTATAAAGGCAATCAATCCAGGGTTAGAATGATTGCTTCTTGGGAATCATGGATTAAAGTACCTATTTTGTTCTGCCATCCTTTTTTTTTTCATTTTATTTTATTAATAAATCATTTTATGAGGACCTCTCACAGCTCTTATAACAATCCATACATCAATTATATAAAATACACTTGTACAAATGTCGCCATCATTTTCAAAACATTTTCTTCCTGCTTGAGCCCTTGGTATCGGCAACTCTTTCAATACCCCCTCCCTTATTCTCCTGCCCTTGAGGACCTCTAATAAATGATAAATTATTATTATTTTCTTATCTTACACCATCTGCTGTCTTCCTTCATCCATACATAGATGACGGCTATGTATGAAGAGAGTCTGAAGTCTGAGAGTCTAGAAGGCTGGCTTGGAAATATATTCTTTATGGGTACATGGGTCCTTAGTTCAAGTCCTATACATGTCCCACTGCCTCACTGCCAGATGCTGCTTCCCTGATCTAACTCTTGGGCCTCAGAACTGCCCAGGAGCTTAAAATGCTCCTGTCCCTCTCTCTGCTGTCTTTTCCCTTCCCCAAAGTCCTTCCCTACTTTCCAATAAGACCTCTCGCCCCTAATTAAGCTCTGTCTCCTTTCTCATACATAGATCATACATAGATCATTATAGTCGGTTCACCATTTCTCCCCTCACCTTCCTCCTACCATCATAGTATTGCTCCTCCCATTACTGTTGCTGAGGGATTTATCTGTCCTGGATTCCATGTGTTGAGAGCTTTGATCTGTACCAGTGTACATGCTCTGGTCTCGCCGTATTTGTAAGATAGAACTGGGGTCTCTCTGAGAGGTCTCTCTTGACTATTTTAGAAGCAATCAACTCACTGACTTTAGCCCAATAAGCCCATTGAGCACAGGAAACTTCTGGTTTGGTGATAGACTACCATCCGTGGGCTCCAAAGATCTGACCGCTGACTCTTTATCGACATCAACTCAAACTATCCAGACTCCATTTGAACCATGTAACTCCCTCTCCAACTTGGGGAGTGATCTTTGTAGAAGATACAGCAACAGTAGCTTTCACAAACATAGTTGCGCCCAATGAGAGCCCCTCAAAATCCATCCTCAAAATCTCAGGGTTGAAAACTGAGAAGTTGAGTCGGAGAAAGGAGACAGAGTTCAATTAGGGGCAAGAGGTCTCATTGGAAAGTAGGGAAGGACTCTGGGGAAGGGAAAAGACAGCAGAGAGAGGGACAGGAGCATTTTAAGCTCCTGGGCAGTTCCGAGGCCCAAGAGTTAGATCAGGGAAGCCGCATCTGCAAGTGAGGCAGTGGGACATGTATAGGACTTGAACTAAGGACCCATGTACCCATAAAGAATATATTTCCAAGCCAACCTTCTAGACTCTCAGGTGTGTGTGCAATCCCACCTATTTACAGGTAACCATGTACATAATAAAGCAGGCGGTAGCCTAACCCTAAAGGTCCTTAAATATATTGGGGGAGCAACCTAACACCAGTGTCTGGGACAGATAAGGGAGAGTGGCTGTCATAAAGCACAGAGAACAATAGCACAGTCTTCTTCTATGGTAAAAGCTTCCAGCTAGATACCAATCAGCTGTGTGCTTCTAAAAGGTAACCTTAAATTAGTACAATTACGGGAGGGTATAGTGGGGAACAATACTAATTATGAGAATGTGAT
>PVJH01049338.1:0-10383 GCA_004026705.1 Nesogale talazaci
CCTTAGATACGGGGCTAGGGGCACTTTGGCTTACATACTTTGGACATGTTGTCAGGAGAGCCCAGATCCTGGAGAATGACATCAGGCCTGGAAATTAGAAGGGCAGCAAAGAGAGAAGTCCCCCATGAGATGAAACAACAAAGTGGTGGCAACAATTGGCTCAGGCCTAGGAACCATTGTGGGAATGGCAGGACCAGGTGGCGTTTTCTTATGTTGGGCATAAGGTCACTATGGGTTGGGACTGACGCTATGGAACCTCCCAGCCACAATTTTTTCCTGAAGCACTCCCAAATATTTAATTTAAAATAAATAAAAAATACTTTGGGCATCCATGAGGGACTCAAATTGTGTCATTTTAAATGTCATTTGAGGTTTAGGAGCAAAAGAAATCTGAAAGAGGATGAGAGAGATGAGAAGGTAGGTTGATACACTTTCCCAGTAATCTGATAGGATATGGTTAGTATCTGTGATTATTTATGTATTTTTTGTCCAAAGGGCTGGCCCAGGATTCTCAGCAATCCTATTCCCCAATGATGTGACCTAACACAGCTCGATAAGTAGATCTGCTCTGAACAGCCTATCACTTGCAGTAAGATTAGAGTGGAATGCAACCCCCAGCCCCCTGTTTTACATCAAGTCTGTGACCTATTTTCTATATAACTGAGCACTATGGGAAAGCGTGATAGCTTTCTACTGAGTTTGAATTTTGCAGTTGGTTCATCAACCTCTACTTCTTTGTACATGAGCTGTTGGCCCACAAATTGCCTGCTGACCTAGGGAGCTATTAGTTATCTGTGATCTTACTCGATAACCTTGGTTTTATATCATTCCATCCATTCCCATCCCAGTCACTCAAATTGAGATTCAGCTCTCCAGTGGTAAGCCTGACCTGTTAATCTTGAATTCATCCAACTCTTCAGTCAACAACTACAAGACTCAGGATTTCAACAGCCTGCAAAGTTACTATGACTCAGTAGCAGCCTATAGGTGATCATCTGGCCCACAGATCTGGAACCTGCCTAAGCTCATACTATCCCAAGTTTGCAATCATGTGAGACATTTTCTTGATATAAATTTCTATATAAATGCACATAAAAGCATCACTGGCTTTGTTTCTTTAAAGAATATAGTCTGCTTTCAAGGAATAAATAAGTACATTGTTTCCATGGAGAAACTATATTTGGCACAATTTTTGACCTCTTTCTCATCCATGCAATTCATATTTTTATATAGTTTTAAATAGGCTGAGATTGTTAGAGCAGATTATAAGTCTTACAACAACTCATCACACCTCCATTGATTTGTGCATCTCTATCTTATTGGATATTCTTTTCCTTTCCTACCAAATTAATGGTATAGTATGACTCCTCCTTCCCTCCCTTTTCATGCTTTTGTGTCTTTCAAGAAAAATCTACCAGTAGTACTTTTTTTAGGATAAAAGAAACAGACTCCAAAAACTTCTTAGTTCACACCTGTGCTTTAATTTAAACTTAACGGGCCCAGAGATCCCCTGGGAAGCCATTTTTTATTGAACTGTGGTTTTTTAAGCACTCTAAGGAATCTAAGACTAGAATATTACAGAGAGAATTTGTCCACAGTCAGCCATTTATCACAGAGACAGACATGTTTAACATAGCTTTTGTGGTAATAAACCAGTGTATTTATAAACTGAAACCATCATATCAATAGCCTTTGGCCTACCCTATTATGTATATAAAGGATTTATTTTTGTTCAGAGAGAATGAAGAAACCACTAGAAAATGGCATACTCGTTCTTAAAATTCAAGGTGCATTTGGAGGTACAGAAAAATCTGTGGAAGTCAATATCTATGTAGTGTGGAGGCATAAAAGCTTATGCCTACTGCAAGCACCATTGAAAAGGTTAAGATGTACTATCACTGGTGGAAAACTTTTGAAATCTGGAAGAATCAAGGCAGTCCAGTTCAACACTGGCACTCATAGATTTTACTGGTAGAAATTGGAGGTGTTTCAGATAAATTTTTTAAAGTATCTACCATTTTGTGTTTGTTGTACTCTTGTGGCTTGTGTGTTGCTGTGATGCTGACAGATGTGCCATTGGTATTTCAACTGCTGACAGGGTCACCCTAAGTGAACAGGTTTCATAAGAACTAGAGAAAATACAGACAATAAGGAAGGAAGGGTTCTCTTCTTTGGAAGAAGGAGCCACTGAGAGCATTATCCATATGTTTAAAACATTGTTTGGGCGTGGAAGACTTATGATTGAAAGCAGAACACTGTAAGAGATAGTGCTGGAAGATAGTCCCCTTGGGTCTATAAATTATGACAGAAAAGGTAATTTTTCAGAATGGAGCTAGTTGATAATAGGTGAAAACCATGGAATCAGAGACTTCTGGAACTTCATTTGATGCTGGAGCAATGTTCAAGGTAAGAGGAACAAACTACAAATTCTAATGATTTGCAAATGAAATGTGCATATCATGAATCTAGGAAAATTGTAAGTGGTCAAAAATGAAGTGGAGCACATACAAATCGATATCCTCAGCATAAGTGAGCTGAAATGGACTGAGATTGTCCATTTTGAATCCAAACCTCCCAATGTTTAATACTCAGGGAGAACATAACCACAAGGAATAGCACGACCTCTCTTGCCAATAGGATGCTGGACAATCAATCTTGAAGCACCTTGCTGTCTGTCATTGGATCACATCATCACTCTTAAAGGAAGTCCAAGCAATGCAATTGTTCAAATGTATGCCAGAACCACAAAAGCTAGTAGGGGGGAAATTGATGAACAATACCAATGACTGCAATCAAAAGAGATCAAACCTTCAATCAAGATAATTATAACTGATACATTGATAACGGTTGTTGATTAGAACACAAAAATTGGAGACAGAATGGAAAGGACAGAAGCTAAAAAATTGTGTTGGTTTTGATAGCAAGGAAGTTGCAGGTTGGATAATAAAATTTTGCAAGACCAAGAAGTTGATCATTGTACTTCTTTTCAACAATACAAGAGTAAACTATACACATGCAATTCCATATGTGGAATAAACATAAATAAAGTTGACATTATCTGTGAGCTTAGAAGATGGAGAAGTTCTAAAACCAGGCCAGAGATGATTGTGGAATTGTCATCAATTGCTCAGATGTCATTTATGGATAAAGCTAAAGAATATTATAATAAATCCACAGGGACCAAGATAAAACCTTTAGTTTACCCAATATGAATTTTGAAAGCTCTTTAAAGCAGAATTGACATTTTAAGCAGTAATTGCAGAAGACTCAATGACCTGAGGGAGGACAAGAAAAACAGCAAAAGACCAGAAGAGACCCGCAACTTTCTTTTAATGGTAGAGTAGCTTAATTCAATAGAACAACAATGATTTCTAAAGAGCTGAATGTAGAATTTCAAAGGGCAGTAGCAGAAGAAAAAACAAAATATTATACTGAAATGTGCAATGACTTAGGGTAAGAAAGCCAAAAAGGAAGAATACACTTAATAGAACTTATACTAAAAAAACTCAGGAAAGGATTCAAGCCTAGAGTTATAATATTGAAAAACTATGTGGGGAAATATTAAATTCCTCAGGGAGCATCAAAAGAGGATGAGAAGAATACATAGAGTCACCATACCTAAAAAAAAAAAAAAAAAAGTATATTCCACTATTTTAGGAGATAGTATCTTACAAAGAACCAATGGTACCAAAGGAAGATTTTCAAACTTCACTGAAAAATTATTCAAAAAAACAAAGATCTAGGTATAGAAATTGATGGAATATCAATTAAAATATTTCAAAAATGGATGAAGCATTCAAAGCACTAATTCATTTATGCTAGGGAATTTGGAAGATAGCTATTTGGCTAACTGACTAGAGGAGATCCATATTTGTACCCATTATGACAAAACATTCAAGTCAAGAATAATATCATTGATATCACATGAAAGTAAAATTTTGTGGAAGATCATCCAATAGAGGTTGCAACAGTATAATGACAAGAGATATCAAAGGTTCAGACCAGATACAGAAGAGGCCTTGTTGCCAGGGATATTGTTACTGATGTAAGATGGATCTAGTTCAAAGTAGAGAATAAAAAAGAGAGGCTTACTTGAGCTTTATTGTCTATGCCAAGTCATTCAACTGTGTGCATTATAAAACACAATGGATACCTTGAGAAAAAAATTGGAATGCCAGAACACTTCATTGTGCTCACATGGAACAAACTAAAATACAATTTTGACAGCAAGCATCTGAGCTTTACCAGCAAGGATATCAATCATTTCAGAAGCAAAGCTGATGAACTCAAGAAAGACAGACTTGACACTGGTGGCAAGTATCACAAAGAAAAAGTAGCAGCCATTGAAGCTTTATATCTGGTGGCACTCGGAATCACCAGAGCTATGAAACCTCACACCACTGCTGAGAGTTTACTGTTGCCAGCAGCCAAAGACATTGAATTATGATCAGAGATGATTTGTTATGAAATTGAGTGCAATTTCCCTCTCTGATGACACCGTCCAAAGAGGACTAGATGGTTTGTCTGCTTATATTCTTGATCAGATAATCAAGGAAGTTAAATCACTTCCAATACTTAGCATCCAGCTTGATGAATGTACAGATTTTTCAAACTATTCAGTTATTGGTTTACTTGAAGTACATTAATGATGGCGACTTTAAAGATAAGTTTGGTTTTTGCAAACCTCTTTAAAGGACAACTACTGCAAGTTATATATTTCACACTGTTTGTTCATTTCTGAGTCTAAAATCTCTCGGAGAAATTTTTGTGGTGCTTGCACGGATGGTGCTAAAGCTAAGCTGGGATGCCAATCTGGATTTCAATATTTGGTACTGAATGAGTCAACAAAAGGCCTCAGAACTCACTCTATGATTACTGGCAAATATTAGCAATGAAGACACTGTCACAAGAGTTATAAGGAGTAATGAAAAACATCATAAGTTATGTCAATTTTGTAAAGGTCAGCTCTTTAAACAGTTTTTGCAACTGTGCAACAAGTTGGATGCAATGAATGATGCACTTCTATTTCACACTGAAGTGAGATGGTTGTTGAGAGGAAAAGTTTTAAAACGTGTTTTTGAGCTTCTTGATGAACTCAAAGTGATTTTTAATAAGAAAGCAAGATGACATTTTTGAGCACTACTCCAGAGTAAAAGTGAACTGCAGAAAAGAGTTTACTTGGTTGTCATCTTTGCCACCTGGAATGAGTTAAATTTATCATAGCCTCAATTTGTCTGAAAAGAGACAATCATTCCAAATGAAAATCCAGATTTGGCAAAAAAAAGATGAAAATTTCTGTGTTGTCTACATACTCTGCTTTCTTTGAGGAACATGGCATCAAACTAGACAAATGGATTACAATGTTAATTTCCGTGAAAGAATACTTGCACATGCTTGTAAGGGAATTGTCATCATCCTTTCCAAATCTACCTGACACTCCATTTGCACTTGTCCATTCACAGTCAAAGATGAAGCTGTTCCTGAGACAACATCAATGAGTCCATTGAACTTATTCACATCAATGCTATGAGAACTGATTTCTCTGCAATGCCAGTTACAAACACTCTGGATCCAGGATTTTCAATCATATCCTGTCCTGGGTGAAATTGGGTTGTGCCTTCTTCATCTATTTTCAACAACATTTCTTTGTGAAACAGACTATTAAAGATTGTTGGTGAACAAGTCTAGATTTATGGAAGATGATCTTTGTTTTGCCCCTGCAAAGACTGCCCTGAGACTTTCTGATCTGGTGGGAAAGAAGCTATCTAACATTGACATTCTGGCATTTGACTGTCTCAAAATGTAGCAATGTAGTTTACTCTCATTATAATAAGACTGCAAGCCATACTACACCATGCTTCAAGACAAAATTTCATTTACTTGCAATTAGAAATAAATATGTCACAATATATAATTACATATTACTTTTGTGATTGATCACTATGCTTTGGTTGTTTTTAATTGATAACAATGAAAATACTCCTGCATATCAGATATTTACATTATGATCCATAACTAGCAAAATTACACTTGTGAAGTAGCAGCAAAAATAATTTTATGTTTGAAAGTCACCACAACATGAAGAACTGTGGGATTTTTTTTTGTGGGCATTTTTTTGTGCCCCCTGGTGGGAGTAGGTGGCCCAGCCTTGCACCTGGAGAGCTGCTGCTGGATATGAACCTCCAACCCTTTGGGCCACAGTCCCTGACTCAACCACTACATCACCACTACAAGCCCAAAGAACTGTGTTAAAGGATCATGGGATTAGGAAAGTTCAGAACCACTGGTTTAAATGATCTCTTCATGCATGTGAACAAGACAATTTTAAATAATAGTGCATTTGTGAAAACAAAAAATTTGAGCAAAACTGGGGAGTTGTAGAAATATATACCTTTGGATGAATACGTTGAGAAAATGTGCTGTAAGAATGAAAATGAGGCAATAGGATCACCTGTCATTGTAACCTGTCATCTCGTGTGTGCGTGCATACACACACACACACACACACACACGGTTGTGTCATTTAAATAAAAATATCATTTTCATATTTTAGAGTTCAATTTTGAAGCAATATTTGTGCATTTTTAACTTATTGTCTCTGCTCCAAGGTGTCAGTACAAACACTTGTGGTAAGGAAAATATTTTAATTTTAAAATAAAAAATAAAAGAACTAATAATCTATTAATATAATATTACCAGATAATAATAATTAATATACTAAAACAATTATTTTTAACTTAGTGGAAAATTCTGATAAAAAATCTTATTTTGATGTAAAATAAAATGTAGTAGTAAATTATTGTGAGTTTGCTGTTGTACTCATATTGTCTTGTCATCATTCATATATTTAACTAGATCCTTGATTAAAAAGTTTTCTCTCACCAGTTAATCACCATATGTACTGGAACTAAGATTGGTCTCTGAATTAGCAACTTGAATGGATTTTTAATTTATGATGAGAGCTTGTGCTTTTTAAAATGGTCACTAGATGGCAGACCTCTCACTAAGCAGAAAGTTCTGCAATTTGAATCAAAATGGAGAGGGATGTTTTGAGTTTTTTTTCAACCTAACTAAAGTTCTCAGAATAATTCCGCTATTAAGATGGAGAGGTGTGCAAATGCAGATGATCTAAATTTTTTATACTTGTGTGAGGTTTAATTTTTTAAAAACCTAGTTTACAATTTTTTGACAATTATTTGTTAAATCTGATAGATATTTTGTTTGTTTGTTTGTTTGTTTGTTTGTTTGTTTGGGTTTTTTTTGTGGGCATCACTGCCCTCAGGTGGTGGGAGTAGGAGGCCCAGCCTTTGCTCCGTGGAGCTGGAATCGAACCTCCGTCCCAGTGGGCCGCAGTCCCGTGCACAACCACTACGCCACCGGGGCTCGGCCCTTAGACATTTTTATCTTACAGGTGAAAACATGAGTTTCCCAGGGCATATGGTAAAGGTTACTTATTTAAAGGGTTGCAAAGTGATAAGAATGTTGTTGTTTCTTTACTGTAGCTATGGACTCTGGTATTTAATTGCACTGTTGTTTGAGATGTATTCTGGGATAACATTTGGTTCAGTGTTGTATATATACTCTCTGCTTTTGCCCAATGCCTTTGTGTTACCCAAAGAATTCAGTGTTTCCAAAGGAAGTTCAATCCCTCCCAGAGCTCACAGAATCGATTAGAGTTACAAAGTCATTCCCTCCTCAATGACACAGACCTCTACTTTCTTTATTTTCGTCTGCCCTTTGGAATTTAGAACAGAATCACCTTTATCCAACTTTCTCCCACTTCATCCTTTGTATTCAGTGAAACTTTCTGTCGCCATCACTTAAATTGCCTCTTGATTTCTGACGTGGAGCACTGGGCTACAGCTCATTTTCAGCTTTTGAAAATAGGCCAGCAGTTCTCTGAAAAAGGAGCAGGGCTTTGGGAGAAAGTGAAGGTCTGCCTCTGTGTATGTATGCCCACATACTCTTCCAGCCAAGCAAAAGTGATAGGAGGTTTCAGATGCGACTTTTTTCTAATTGATAGCATAACGGCATAATATGCAGCCATGGGTCAGCCTCTCTAACATACAGAAATAACACTTTTGTGTCTGACCGAAAATGCATTTTTTGTGTGTCTAGCATCTAGAAGGGGGCAGGGGAATGTAAAGTCAACAATACTCCCGTTCTATTTCTCCTTTTGCTTTTGTTCTTTGTATAGAACATTTGTACATTAGCTATGAAGTAACCTGAGCAAAGTACTGAATATTTCCTATTAGGTAGGCGGAGAGTTTAAATGTTCTTCTGTGCTCAAAAGGGCGTTTACCCAAGGTCAGGTTCAACAGGGTTAGGAGAGCAGGAAGAGTGGAAATGGGAAATACAGGGAAGGAATGGGATCAGGGATGGCACGTTGCCGAGGAACCGCGATCAATAACACTCAGCAAACCGTGTGAATTGTTGAATGGAAAAAATGCTTTGCTCCTTGCTACTTCACCAGTTCACAATGAAAAAGTTTTAGAAATGGAGGAAAAATGTAATAAATGAATGACATTGCTTCTCTTCATAAAAGTGGAAAAGCAGATATTTGGAGAGTGATGATGGCAGCAGACATGTGAAGGTGCTTGGCGCAGAATATGTATGTTTAGCTTGTGATAAGCAATGTACTAGCCCACCCCCAATAAAATGATTAAAATAAAAATTATTTTTTTTAAAAAAAAAGAAACATCAATTTGTACACGAGTGTTGTGGTATAACCTATGCTTTTAGATTTTCATAGTGACCACCTTTACAGATGTTCTTTTGAAATGTTCAAATTAATTAAGCTACGTTTAAATTATTTACTTTTATGTAAGCTATGTGTGTGAAGACGCACACGCATGCAAGAAATGAAGCATGGAGAGTGCAGGCATCCTTTATATCCACGCTCACATTTTACAAAACAACAATGCAGTACCACAGCCGTGATACATTAACTTCTCCATTAACGATGTAGTAAATGCTTCTACATTCGCTATGAAGTAACCTAGTGTAGTGGGTGCATGCTGAGCTGTGATCCAGTGGTCAGCGGTTCAAAAGCACCAGTTTTGAACTCAGGAGACAGAGTGAACTTTCTACTCTGGTAAACAAGAAGCACTCTCAGAAACCTGCCGCGAGGTTTCTATGAGCCAGCATTGACAGGAGGGGGAGGACAATGAGCTTGTTTTCTTTTTCAAAACTCTAGGGTAAGACTAGGGTAAGAGTCAAACCTGTCAATCAGATTAGAGTCTGATGTCTGGCCTTGAGGCTGTGACCTTGTAGTAAGTAGATTTCTGGGAACCTCCTCTCCTGCCCCTCACGATGCCTTCCTGCCTGCTGGAGGGGGTCACCGAGCTGGAGAACGGCTGGTGCTTGCCATGTTCCTACCGATCTTGGGCACACACAGGCTTGTGATTTTCCTGGATTCTGCATCACTGCATGTGATTGCACAATGTGAAGGTCGATTGTGGACTAGAATTGAATTTGTGGAGTTGAGTAGGCCAGCGATGATGCTTTCTTGATATAGAATTACTTCTTGATATCAACCTCTTTCTTATACATGTATGAGAGTCACTGACTGTTTCTCAAGTCAATTGGCTGGCTACATCGTCTTGTCATGGACAAGATTCAGAACATTTCCATGGCCGTAATCTCCCTCATGTTGCTCTTTTAGAGTCAGACTCATTTCATTTTCACCCTCAATCTCCCCTTAAACATTGTCAAACACTAGTCTGAGTTCCATGTATACAGTATGGTCATTTAAATAATTCTATGTAAATAGGATTATGAAATATTTAAACATTTGTGATCTTCTTGATTTTTCTCCTCCTCAGAGTAATTTTATGGAGATGTCAAGATTGTTGCATGCATCTATTGTTCAGTAATTTTTACTGCTGAGGAGTACTCTACAGTATGGATATAGCACAATTTGATCAGCCATTTGATATTAAAGGACATATGGATTTGTTTGTTTGTTTGAGACTCTTGAAAATTAGCTACAATAAACATCCAGTTACACATTTTGGTGTGTATGTAATGTTTCATTCATCTGGGATAAATTCAAAGAAACACCATGACTGAATCTTACGGAATTTGAAAGTTCCATTTTTCAAACACAGCTTTCCAAGGTGGATATACTATTTCACATTTGCCCCAGTGAAACAGGTCTTATCCAGTCTATCTTCATCATCACCAGCAGTTGGTGTTATCTAATTATTAGTTGTAGCTATCTGGCAGCTGTGTAGATTGTTTAGTGTGACATTAATTTGAAATTCACAAGTGGCTTAGGATGGCCGTCGATATACACACCAAAGAGCACAGGCTGCACAGCCCAGAAGCCTTTGGCAACTCACCAAGAGGTGGCTGTCTCCCATTCACAATGGCTCCAGTAGA
>PVJH01049339.1:0-10379 GCA_004026705.1 Nesogale talazaci
CCAGGGAATACCAAAAACAGACTTTGGGGCCAGGGAGTGACACCCTCATCAGACTCTACTGGAAAACCCTCCTAAAGGTCAACATAGAGACCTCAAACTATTTACAGAAGTTTCTTTGTTTGTTTGTTTTTGCTCATTGGTGTTTTTTGTTGATGGTGGTGGTGGTTGCTATTTTGTTTTCTTTGTTGCTTTGTTTTGCTCTGTCTTTTTTTTTTTGTTTTGTTAATGTGCATATTATTATCTCTGCAGGTCTATCTAGATAAGATAGTGGGGTAAAGTATCTGGAGGAGAAAACAACTGGACTGACTGGTTCCAGGGGGACATGGAAGAGGGAAGGGGGGGGGGAAAGAAAGTGGGTATTAACAAACCCAGGTACAAGAGAACAAGTGATCCAAAATCAATAATGAGGAGGGTATAGAGGGGCATAGTGGTTGTATACGGGACTGTGGCCCACTGACATGGAGGTTCAAATCCAGCAGTGGCTCCACAGGAGCAAAGGCTGGACCTCTTACTCCCACCACCAGAGGGCAGTGATGCCCAAAAAACAAACAAAAAAAAGAGGGTATAAGAGGCCTGGTAAGGCTTAATCGAGGACAATGTTAGCAAGAAGAATTGCATGATAGTGGGACAAAAGGAAAGCAAAAGGAAATAGAGGAAAGAACTAGGAGGCAAAGGACATTTATAGAGGTCTAAACAGACATATGTAAATATATATAACGATGGGGAAATAGATCTATGTGCATATATTTATAGGTTTAAGGTAGCAGAGGGACAGTAGGCCTCTACGCAAGTACTCCCTCAATGCAAGAACACTTTGGTCTATTAAATTGGCATTCCATGATGCTCACCTTTCAGACACAATCGCCGAAGACAAAGTGGATGCATAAGCAAATGTGAAGAAAGTTGATGGTGTCCAGCTATAAAAAGATATAGCATTTGGAGTCTTAAAGGCTTGAAGATAAACAAATGGCCATCTAGCTCAGAAGCAACAAAGCCCGTATAGAAGAAGGACACCAGCCTGTGTGAGCAAGAGTTGTCAATAGGATCAGGTATCAGAGATCAAAAAATCATTTCATTGTGAGTGAAGGGGAGTATGGAGTGGAAACCCAAAGCCCATCAGTAGGCAACTGGACATCCCCTTGTAGAAGGGTCAAGGGGAGGAGACAAGCCAGGCAGTGTGCAGTATAGCACCGATGAAACATACAACTTTCCTCTAGTTCTTTAATGCTTCCTCCCCCCTCCCAACCCCACTGTCATGATCCCAATTTTACCATTCAAATCTGGACTGATGAAGAGATGTACACTGGCTATAGATAAGAGCTAGAAACACAGGGAATCCAGGACAAACCCTTCAGGACCAGTGATGAGAGTAGTGATATCAGGAGGGTAAGGGTAAATGGGGTAGAAAGGAGAAAGTGATCACAATGATCTACAAATGGTCCCCGCTCTGGGCGGTGAGCAACAGCAAAGTGGGTGAAGGTAGGTATCAGACAACGTAAGACATGAAATAATAATAATTATTTATAAACTATCAAGGGTTGGGGAAATAGGGGGAAAAATGAGGAGCTGATCCCAAGGAATTAAGCAGAAAGAAAATGTTTTGAGAATGATGATGGCAGCGAACGTACCAATGTGCTTGACGCAAGGGATGGGTGGGTGGATTGTGATAAGAGTTGTATGAGCCCTCAACAAAATGAATTTTTAATTAGAGCTTTTCATGTTATCTATTACAAGCTCTTTCACTATGAAAGTTTAAATAAAACTACAGAATAGATAAAATATTTAAAAAATAGGGCTGAGCTCCGGTGGCGTACTGGTTGAGTGTGGGACTGTAGCCCACTGACTTGGCGGTTCAAATCCAGCAGCAGTTCTCCAGGAATAAGACTGGGCCTCCCACTCCCACCAGAGGACAGTAATGCCCCCCCCAATTTAAAAATAATAAATTTTAAGGAAGAGATAAAATGATCATTCTTACAGAAAGAAGCGGTTGCAGTTTCTACATAAATGATCTAATTTGGGGGCCAGAATATTTAGGAAAGAATTTCTGGGGTCTGTGATGTACATCTCAAATCACCTCCCAGTGCAAACTAGCGGTCAGTTCTCAATCGATGGCCTTTATCCCTCCAGCTCTGACCAGTGTCAAAATAGAGTCTAGGCTGGACTTATTTTACCTTATAACCATGCAGCAGAATTGGTGGCAGATGTTGGTCGAGAGGGACCTGAAACTGCTTTCCTGTGCTGGAGGTGAAGCAAAGACAACTCTGTCGTGGGCATGTCCTATCCTCGCCAGCACTGCTTTTGGGTGTTTCAAGAAGAGACACACTAGCATGTGACAGTGTGAGCCATGGAAACGGTCCAAAGGGAGGGAGAAGCTGGTGGCACAAAGAAGTTCGTCATAGGACTATTGATAATTGAGGGCTATCGGAGATGAATATATTGATCCATCACAGGGTGGGGTCAGTCACCCCTTGTTTATCCATTCCTTGAACAGTAATCACAATGTAGACCATGGAGACAAGGTAGCATAGAAGCAAGAAAAAGGTGCCCCGAGGATTGGAATTTTAGATGATCCTCCTGTTGTAGAGGAAGAAAGGCCTGGTGATGTACTGCCAGCAAATCGGTCAGATGGAACACAGGGTTGCCATGAGTGTGGGACCGATTCAATGGCGGCTAACAGCATGCTATAGAGCCTTAAAAAGAAGAAGATGAAGGAGAAGGATAAGAAAGAGGAGGAGGAGGAGGAGACAAGAAGCATGGAAGCGCAGAGTTTCAGGGTGAAAGAGGAGAAGTCTAAGAATGGGGACAGGCAGGGGTGTCCATGTTGGACGCTTGAGTTCTCCTTTTACGTATGGGTGAGCTCAGCCATGTAGTCAGAACCCCATAAGTCCCTAATATCCTTGAGTTGGTCCGGCCCTTTTGCACAGGGGCCCATCTGACCATGTGAGGGGACCTCTTTCCCTGCACCAGTGAACGGATGCTTTAGGACCTGATGCTGAGGGACGTCACCTTGTTCCTTCCCAGACAGGTCTTTCTTGGAAGCCCAGGACTTTCTTTTGTCTAGAGAAAGCCACGGACAGTTTCTAGGTGCCAGCTTTCTCTCTGTTGCGTCTCTGAGGTTTTATCACTAATAAATTTGGTTGCCAAGGCAACCGTGCAGCAGTTTAATCTCCTGACACCCCATCCACTTAGACTGGCTTTAAGTGGCAGGAGTTTGAATTGGCTTGAATATGTTGTGAAGGCCGTGTCTTTGAGGCCTTCTCCCTGTGAAAGAGCACACTTCTCACTCACAGAGACTCAGTGTCAACCCAAAAGGACCCTGTAGGACAAGGTAGAACTGCCCTTGTGTGTTTTGAAGACTGTAACACTGGAGGAGAAAGCCTCATTGAAGACTTTCTCGCTTTATGGAGTAGAAAGCCTCTCTCTCGAAGAGTGGTAGGTTGTTTCCGACTGCTGACCTTGGGATTAGCAGCCCGGTACAAAACCACTGGCACCACTCACTCATGGCCATCAAGTTGATTCCAACTCCTTGTTGGGTCTGATTGTTGTTGTTGACCGAGAACAGACAACAGGTTCAATTCTTTCTTTGCCCCTGATGCCTATCTTCCCCCCCACCTTCACGCTGGCCCTCTCCAGACCCTCACAGTCCCTTGGCAGGATAGACCCTTAGCTTCCCAGCATATACATGGCAGGAAACTGACCTCTGGTTACTGGTGGGACCAAGTTACTGCAAGGTCACCACAGCCTGGAAGTTGTAGAGCCAGCGTTGTCGTCAAGTGGGTGTCACTGAGTTGTAGAAATCACAGAGGTGATGGAGGGGCCTGCGAGGAATTCAGTCGTAGCATTAGATCCCTGCTCAGCAGGCTGGGACAGGCCAGGGAAAGCTGTGAGCCACATCCTTCCAGGTGCCAGGCCAGCTGGCCTGGCATCAGTCCTATCAGCCACAGGTCCCTGGAGTGCACGACTCAAGTCCCTGTCCTGCAGGATTCTGCACCCGATAATGGGTGCTTGTTTCGGTTTTCCTAGCACCTCATTTGTCAGTGGGGGACTGGCGCCACCCCCTCCCCAAGCTGGGATGGTTGGGCGTGGGGCCTGGACCACCACCTCATGATGCGACTTACCTGAATCCCAAATCTCCCTAGGACTTCCCTCTCCTCTGGGCCCATTTCCACATCAGCTTTCAGTTACAATTCAAGATCAAGGTCTTCTGGTTCTGTGGGCTCCAGAGTGTCCATCTTCGGAGTTCTTAGAATGACCAGAACCTGATGTGGTGCTGAATCTGTGTAGGTAGAGTTAGCAGACTAAGAGAGATGAGGAAGAGAGGCCTGGCAATCTACTTTAAAAAAAAAAAACAACAAACCAATCACAGAGAGCCCTGTGGCTCACAGTGATATGAAGCCACCTTGCAGTGACTGTGAGTCACTCGACAGCCAGTGAGTGTGACTAACAATGTCACCCTAAAGCCAGACAGCCTGGGTGTGCACATCTGCAAGCAGGGTCAATTTGCTGAGTACTCTCTGAGCGTGTGCTCTGTGTCCCCACCCCCCACCACCACCCCACCACCCCATTTAATCACGAAAATGAGGCTAACTTTCCCTCGCTTTCATTTTTTCTGCAACATTGGAAGGGTGAAGCTGATAATGCATGCTGATAACTCAGTACTTAGTCACCAGTTTGGCGGTTCCATATTCTGAATTTTTTATTGTGATTTGGGCAAAAGCTTCCCGAGCACATTGGTTCTCCATTCCACAAGTTACGGCCATTTCGCTTTATGACATGGAATGCAGCCCCCCACAGGGTCACAGCACTCTGACCCTTTTCTCCGAGGGTCTATCTTGTCCCTTCAGGCTTCTTTTCTACCCCTTCCCACCTTCGGAGCTTTCTCCCTGGGCAAATGCTACCCTTTGACCTTTAAGGAAGGCTGCTCAGTGGGGTGTGGACCCGCCGGGTGTTATTAGTTATCTTTTTGATTTTTTTGGCATCACTGCCATTAGTTATCTTTTTGAATGAGACCCAGGACATGAAGTAGAGTGTGGACTTTGAGAAGAACGCACACATCTGTACCAGAAGAAGGATCCTCAGAAGACTCCTTAAAAGTGAGACTGACAAGACGTCATTTCCTGTTCTTTGGAAGCGTTTTCAGGAAGGACCAGTCTGTGGGAAAGGACCTTACGTTTGGTAAAGCAGACGGTCAGTGAGAAAGAGGAAGCTTCTCGGCGAGGTGAACGGATACAGTGGCTGCACCAGCGAACTCCGACATAACAATGGGGAAGAAGATACAGGCCTGGAGACGCTTTCCTTCTGTTGGGCATGTGGCTGCTTTGGGTTAGAGCTGAGGGTTCAGAACTCAATGACACCCAGCAACAACTGCTTCCACTCAGAGGCCCGCAAAGACTACCTCCAGCCTTCCTTTCCACCTTTTACCTTGCTCCACCCTGAGGGAAGAGGGTTGTGGTTAGAGCTAACCAATCATTCTGCTGGTGGGTGGGGTCACTCCACATGATTGGCAGCTGCCTCCTTAGCCTATCTGTCCCACCTGGGGTGAGCTGTGAACCTCACTGCAAGACAGGTCATATTCTCACACTCTCTCTTAGCTCTCCGACCTAAGCCAGGGGGTCAGATGGAACCTCGGCTGTGGGCTCAGGTGGCTTTATTTTGGTGGGAGACGGAGTAAGAAAGCCAAACTTAGATCCAGGCCTAGGCTCCGTTTTCCAGACCATTCACCAAAAGCTCCGTATTTTTGTGAGGCTGATTTGTCCTGGTCGATAGAGTGCTTGACTATGTTCAACCAGCCTAAAAGGATTCAGGCATATTTGTCAGGTGCCACTGAGCCATTTCCTACCCATAGCCACCCTGTGCGTGCAGAATGAAAGCCCGCCCTGCCCTGCACCTTTGGCGCAGCCACGGCGTCAATCCATTTTGGTGAGGGACCTTCCTCTCCCCTTCCGCCCTCTACTTTACCAAACCTGTTGTCCTTCCCCAGGGTCTCTCCTGACATAAAGGCTTGGAAAATACAAAACAGAGAGTTTGAGAGAGAGAAATGAGGGCCTGAAGTGACACAGGCCATTCCACCCACTGTCATCTCAGTGAGCTTCTGGCCTAGAAGGGGAAGAGAGGAGACCCACAGCCCCACTTCCCTCGGTGCCTGCGTCTCGCTGGACCAAAGGGCCTTGGATCACAAAATAGTTTCTTACAGAAACTATTGCAGAGTCTTTGAATGTGGGCCAATTTGGGGTGCTCACGTACTGGTATTTTCCTAGATGCAGAGAGGAATCGGGTTGTTTCGCACTCCTTGTGCATGTCTTGGCTAGCTAGCTCTGCTGCGACACAAATACCCCAAGGGCACCGTCTTGAAAGAACGGATCTTGGTTTGCTTGCTTCTGGAGGCCGGAGCTCCAAATTAGGGTCGCTGCTAAATCAATTCCTTCCTTTTGGGTTCCCCGAGGGCATTCCTTGGTTCGTGGAGAGCCTCAAGTGGCAACAGCCTTCTATCTGTACACACATGTCACGGTGTCTCTGACCTCACTCTGGTGTGACCTCAACGGACTGACGTCATTGCACTAGATTGCTTTATGGAGGGGGTTGCGGTATATTCTATTAGATTATGTCCAGAGATACAGGGGCCAGGATTCCAACACATCTTTCAGTGGGACACATAGTTCTACCCCAGCAGGGGAGCCGGACAATCCTCAACGAGGGATCTTCCCCAAGAATCTTCAAGAATAATTTAGACCCCAAGCAACCTCCTCTGACCCTCTAGCTTTCAGGTCTGCCCTCCATTTCCAGTTGAGCCTGTGTGTCAGCTCTGGGGAGGGATGGGGACAGAGCCCCGGTGGCGAGAAGGGGTGGGAAGCACGCCAGGTCTCTAGGTCTGTTGTTGGTGCTTTGAGAAGGGGTAGAGTCTGGCCACCACTAAGTGGCAGGGCCTGGATTCACACCTGGGTTTGCCTGAAAGCCTGGCCCATGCTCCCAACCTCTCAACTGCCTCTACGTTCTAATCTGGTTGTTTACTCCGTCTCCCTCTGCAAAAAACAAACAAACAAACAAAAACACAAACCATGGAGTTGGAGGGAACTGGAAGACAAGTAGCATAACTTCTACTCCCCAGCATCCTTGGAGGCTGCTCAGCTTGTCTCTAGCCAGATTTTCTGGGGTTGGTGAGCTCACCACCTCCCTTTTGGCCACCCTCTCATCCTTACAGAGGCTTCCTCCTTCCAAGAAAGCAAGGTCCCGGCTCTGCCTTCTGGACTCTACCTCCCTGGTCTACCCGCCAAGTCCCCAAGACTGCCTTTCATTTCTCTAAGGTTCCGTCATTCATTCTTGCATTTGTGAAGATGGATTGTTTCCTTACGTGCCAAGTGGAGAGATAGGGACAGTCGTTGGAGCTTCTGAGATGTCTGCAGTGTGGAAAGGGAGCCAGATGTAGAGACAGACTCCAGTAAATGAATGAGGGAAGAAGTGCGCGGAAGGAGTGGGGCTGTTTCATCCTCTCCTTCCCAGCACTTGACCCAGTGCCTGGCACACACCTGGGGTCCAATCAGTGTGGAAAGAACAGGCGCGTGGCCTCCCACCCGCGTGATGCCAGGGAAGGTTCCTTTAGGCTTGAACTAGAGAAGAAACAGGAGTTGGCGAGGAGGAGGGGGAGGAAGGAGCAGTACTGGGCCAGGGCAAGGCCACATCCTAAGGGCTCCTGGTTTGGCAAGATTTTGTTTTGCTTCTCAACGCTGAAAAAACTGGCAAGATGACACGTTAAATCTTAGACTTGTGGCTTCCCTGGAACAAACGGAGACTCTTAGAACACTGAGCCCACGAGTCCTCCAGCTGGACATTTCTTTGTGCAGAGTGGCGGCTGCTCCCCTGGACACGACCAGCCAGTCTCCTCATCAGCTTCCCTCAGTGCCCTTCCTGGCAGAGGATTGTGTGGCTGCATGGCTTGGAAGAACTCATCTTATGATCCGAATTGTGTCTCTTCCCCCAGCCCTCCCCACCCCCTTACCCCACCACCCTGCACCAAAGATGTGTTGTCACTCCTAACCCCTACCCCTGTGATTCAGTTCCCACTTGGAACCTGCTTTTCTTGGCTATGTAAAGAAATCATGTGCCTTTTAAGTCGATCCTCTTTGAGAAGATAAGAGAACAAGGAGATGGGGACGGGAGACATCACACAACACGAAGCTCACCACCGAGTTGAGGAATAAGGACCCTTCCCAGATAGGACCGAGAAAGAAATCCTTCCCTGGAAGCCAGTCATAAATTCACCTTCTGGTCTCCTCGGCTGTGAGAAGATACATTTGTTGGGGTAAGTCACCCAGGTGTATGTAATATTTTTGTTATAGCAGCACTGAAAAACGACACCAACAAACCTTACAGCTCGATGGCTTCAGACATGCAGTGTCCCTATAGGAGAGAGTAGGACTATCCTTTCCAGTTTCCAGAGGTGTCCGTCTTTAGGGGAGCAGAGAGCCCCCTCCCTCTCCCTCGGAGTGCCTGGGGTGTGGAAGCGCTGGCTTTAGTGTGAGGAACCCAGCTTGGTACCCAACTCAACCACTAGATTGTATGTGCCTTCCATGTCAGGGGGATAGGCGAAGGTACTTAACACCATCCTAAAGAGGAATTTGCACCACGGAGAGATGTCTTTGGAGCAGATCCTGGCTTTCTTCCAAAGTGTCTCTGCACGGCTGCAGAGTCTAAGATTCCCCGCTTTCCAGTTCAGCCATTGCTTCAGCCACTGCACCGCTCGGAGACAATGAGGGTTTCATTCCATGATCGTCAACTTGACGGGCAAAGGAGAGAGAGAGAGAGAGACACAGTCACGGGGATATTTCAAACTCCTCTCATGTGCTGGGAAAGATACCCTCCCAGCTCCCTCCTTCTGTCCTCGCCCCGCCCCGCCCCCCAGGCTCTCCCTCTCCCGCTGCACAATGAAAAGCGCCGTCAGCAAGCCCCCACCTCCCGTCTGCCTGTCAGTACCGCAGTGTGGAGCGTCCACCCACAAAGATGCTCTGCTGCTGCAGGAAGATGTGTAGCCGCTTACTCGCCTCGCGCACAACTGCGGCCACGCCTCCTCCTCGCAAACCATCCCTGGAGCTTGTAACCTAGCAACCACCACTTCCATAGGGTAGCAACCCCCGCACCAGATTCATTCATCCCTTCGGCAGACATTGACTGAGCTGCTCCCACGCTTGGGACAGGCAGGCACTCCAAAAAAAAAAAAAGGATGGGTTAAATGAATGAAGGCAGAGGGATGAATGGGGCCCCAAAGTCGGTCATACTTTGGGTAGTGAAACCCAGATTAAACGATGTGTTGTAATAGAGGGCATCAGAGAGGTATGCGTGCATACATAAATTCCAAAGAGGGGCCATTGTCCTGGTTAGGGGAGTACAGTGAGGTTTTGAGGAAGGGGTTTAGCACAACGGGAAGAAGCCACAGGCACAAGGTCCCAGGCAAAGGAAGGGGCATCATATACAGACCAAAAGCCAATACCTCCCTACTGTTGAGTTGATTCTGATTCACGGTGACCCTTCAGGAAGATGTGTCAGTCCGGGTATACTAGAGAAACAAATTCATAAACACACATATGGGTATAAGGGAAAGGTTTATTTACAAGAGGAAGGGAATATTGAGAAAGCATCCCAACGCAGCCCCAGGTCATAAGTCCAATGTTCGCCCATATGTCTGATGCCAGTCTTTAACGTCTCTTTTTGACTCACAAAGTACGTGCAATGACATCAGGACAATCACAGGCCAGTGGGTGCAGAGTCTTGTGTATCCAGCGGCCGTAGAAGCATCCTGGCGCTGGCAGAGGTCTCCCCATGACTCCTTGTTTCCAGGGTTCAGGGTCCGTCAGTAGTATTCAGTGGCAGTAGAAGCATTTCAGCGCTGGCAGGGGTCTCCCCATGGCTCTTCCAGCTGCAGAGGTCTGGTTCCATCATGGTAAACCCATGTGGTTTCTCCTCCAGCTCCTCCAGTTCTTAGGACACAGGGTCATATCATCATGTCTTTTTTTTTTGGGGGGTGGCATCACTGCCCTCTGGTGGTGGGAGTAGGAGGCCCAGCCTTTGCTCCTGTGGAACCACTGCTGGAATTGAACCTCCATCCCAGTGGGCCACCGCAGTCCCGTGCACAACCACTGCGCCACCGCGGCTCAGCCCATTATCATGTCTTATCAGTAGAGCATCTCCAAGGGACTCAGTCTATAGTCTCTGACCTCCAATTGGGAAATGCTGCGAGACTTCCCAGAATTTTCAGGAGAAAGCCATGGCCACACAGAGGCCTCATAGGCTATCTCCAGATTGACAGGCTAGACTCCACCCCTACACTCCCAGTGCTGAAATGGACACAGATCAGTGACTGCCACAAAAGAGTAGAACTGTTCTTTTTT
>PVJH01049340.1:0-10400 GCA_004026705.1 Nesogale talazaci
TACCCCCATCATTGCCCTGGTGGGCGTAGGAAGCCCAGCCTTGCTCCTGGAGAACTGCTGCTGGATTTGAACCGTCAACCCTGTGAGCTGCCGCCCCGCGCACAACCACTGCGCCACCAGGGCTCAGCCCTATGAAGACTTTTCTAAAGCGGCCAGCCACTCGGCAGAGGAAGATGAGGATGTCTGCTCCCGTACAGGTCGTGCGGCTCCGGGTCCGCACCGACCCCAGCCCGGCGAGAAGAGGGTGTCGGCGGCCCCAGCGCCAGGCACGCGCCCCTCCCGGCGGCGCGCGGCGGAGGGCGCTTGTGCGCAAGACAGCGGGCCCACGGCCGCGCTCGGTCTGCGCATGTGCGCGGCGCTGGCGCGCTTTTCCCGCCGTTGCGGCGTTGGCAGCGCGGCGCCTGTACCTGGCGGCGGCGACGGGGCACACGGCTTGGCATGGAGCCGCTGGCCCCCCTGGAGCCGCTGATGGAGAAGAGTGTGCGGGCAGAAGAGGCGCCCGCCGCGGAGACGTGAGCTGAGCGCGCGGAGGGCGTGGGAACGGAGCGGGAGATTCAAACGGGGAGAAGCGGAGCGGCCCGAGCCCACACCTCGGCCGGCCGGGGCGCCTGCGACGGGGCGAGCGGGGAGGGGGAGGGGGTGGGGCTCTCAGGTCTCCCGGACCCCGACGAGCCTCTGCGGGGGAGGTGCTCTTCGCGGGGTTTCCTCTCCGCCCTATCGGGCCCCCTCTTGCCCTGTCTCCTCAGGGGTTTCGAGCCCTGAAGGGTGCGCTGTCGCCGGGACTCGAAATCGACTCAATGGGAACGATCCCCTCCCCCCCTCGCCTCCCCCCGCCCCACCTGTAATCTGTGGTCCCAATTAGGAGGTACAACTACCAGGTTGACGTAGTGACTGCTGCCGTGGCCCAGCGAGACGGCTGTGAGGATGCGGGCGGGCTGGCCGGGCGGTGCTGTTTCTGCTGTGCACGGGGCCTCTGAACGCCCTCGTGAGCAAAGTAATGGATGCCTTTTAGTTGAGCGTTTTGTTGCCGAGAACCGTTGCAAGCAGAGTATGAATGAGTGGGACACCTCATGCACGATGGTGCTTAATCACAAGGCCGATGCTAGTCAACGCTAAGGGACATTTTTATTTTGGGTTGTAATCACAACCCATAAGTTTTGAGTCGGGCTACTAACTGCAAGGTTACCAGTTCAAAACCAGTCACCGCTCGGTGAGGAAGGTGAGACTTTCTCCTCCCTTAAAGTCTCTCAATGGGGCTGAGCCCCGGTGGCGTAGTGGTTGTGCGCGGGACTGCGGCCCACTGGGACGGAGGTTCAGTTCCAGCAGTGGGGCTGGGCCTCCTACTCCCACCACCGGACAGCAGTGATGCCCCCCCCAAAAAAAGTCTCTCAATGACAGAATCCCACAAGGGTAGTTCTGCCTTGTAGGACAGCTGTTAGTTTCCAGCATTTCATAACCTGAGGCTGTATTGATTGGATAGGTCTGAACAAGTTATGAAAGAATAGGAACTAGGATTGGATGACAAAAACATTTAAAGGAGAACTGAAAAGCATTTGGTATTTTATTTTTAATTTTATTTTTTTGGGGCATCACTGCTCTCCGGTGGTGGGAGTAGGAGGCCCAGCCCCACTGCTGGAATTGAACCTCCGTCCCAGTGGGCGGCAGTCCCACGCACAACCACTACTGCCACCGGGGCTCAGCCCCAGGCATTTGGTATTTTAAATGGAGAGATTGTGACTTAAAGAAAAAAAGAAAAGAAAAAAGAAACCAGTATGACCCAAATTCGAAAACCAAACACTACCATTGAATTGATTCTGAATCATAGTAGTCATGTGAGTGGGTAGCCCCCACAAGCCCGAATTGCACTGGGCAGAGCAGAGCATCTAGCAACTCCCTCTGAGTTAGTGCACCCAGTGACATCGCTTGGGAAGTTTCTCTGATCACAGTGAATTTTTTTGTAAAATTATTTCCCCTAGAATCTCATTTATGTGTGTGGCTGTGTAATTTTGTTTCCTGATTCAGGGGGTGAGTGTTTCTCAGAAACTGTTGTGATGTTGAACACAGCTTGCAAGGACACTGGCAAAAACCTCAAGTTGCAGTAGTGATTTTCACATTTCAAACATGGTTGAAGTGTTGATTGATGACAAACATTGTTCAGGACAACCATCAAATTCTCGACTCGTGCATTTGGAGTTCACATTTTAAGTTTGTTTCACCAGGTCTGACTGCTAATCAAGATTTCTGTTTGGAGATTCTGAAAAAAATTGCATAGCAGTGTGTAACCAAAAAAGGCCTCATTTGTGCCAGACAGGACTAGTAGAGGAGGTGCAGGTGCTGTCAGCCATCCAAACAAATGAGGTTGAAAAATGTTTTCAGGAATGGAATTGCACATTTGGCAAATGTATAACGTGTAATGGGGAGTACTTTTAATATCATAGGCTGTTTTATTTTTTTTTGGAGGGAGGGCATCACTGTATAGGCTGTTTTATTAAAAAAATTTAAATACATAGCTTTGGGGGAAAAATTCTAGAGCTCTTTTGGGTACTTTCTCCTATAGTGGGGTTAATAAGCCTTTGTGGGTTTCTGAGGCATGAACTTTTCACGAGAGTAGAAAGCCTTGTCTGACAAGCACCTTGAAATTGTCAAGTGTTATAATTTTATTTACTTTCTTCGGATTTCTGTTTTGCACATACACAAATTCTATTTTTGTTGTTGTTTTGTTTTGGGCATCACTGCCCTCTGGTGGCAGTGGGAGGTCCAGCCTTGCTCCTGGAGAGCTGCTGCTGGATTTGAACCGCCAAGCCCGTGGGCTGCAGTCCCGCACTCAACCACTACGCCACCGGGGCTGAGCCCTACGTAAACAAATTCTTGATAAATGAAATGGCCTTTGTTTTCCTTCCTAATCCTGTTTACTTCTCTCTTCCCATGTGAGCACCATGTTCATGTTTTCTTTTTTTTTTCAAATATGTTTCCTGCTTGTTCTGTAATTTTACCACACACACACATTCATCAATATGATTGCACACATTTTTGCATCAGCACGGTTACACACATTATTGCTGTGTGTTTCTTTGCATGTGTACTTCTCCCACCTGTTTCGTTCAGCGAGGCCTGCAGCTCCCATCCACAGTTCCCAGGTTTCACATCACAGTTCCTAGGGAGGCCTGAACACCATGTTGTGTTGAAGCTTAGAGACGTGACGTTTATTTTAGCAGGCTTTCCCACATTGTGTTTCTGGTTCCTTATTCAGACAGCTTTGTGCAGCTGTACAACCTGCATAGGTACATGTGCACTTGTTTCTTGATAGTTGTTATGACGACAATTGATTGAATGATATAATAATAATAATAATAATAATATAAAGTTGGTAAAACTTTAAATATTTATTAGCATGAGCCAGTGGGTATAAAACCAAAAGGAGCAGATACAGCTAGGCATAGTGAAGAGGATGCAGGGAGCAAGGTCCTATCTGTAGCAGCAGAGTGTTCTGCTCCAGTTCAGACCAAGCCCTTTGCAACTCTGGGGAAGAAGAATGGATACCCCACATAATACTGATATTGCATCATTGAATCTGGTTTAAATAAGATGGTTAAAGTGTGAACTGTAGGCCTCATGTCTGAATATACATCAGAGCCCTCTGGGTTCTGCAGAACCCAGAATAGAGTCCACTAACAGCTTAGTTTCAGTGCACATGCCCTTGGACTCTCCGTTGGGACTGTCACTGATGGCTTTGCTACAAATAGGATGAAGTCCTGACTGAAAATGGGAGAAGGGCTGTATTATGCAGAAGAAATGACACATTTTGCATACTTCCAGAAAGGTAGTCATGGTAGTAGTGTAAAATTGACTTGCCCAATGTAAGAAAATTTTGATAGATAATAATGGAATGATTTCCCATGAGCGGTATGAAGCTTTCTTTCTTTTTTTTTTTTTTTTTTTTGGAGGTGGGGGGGCCTCACTGCTCTCCGGTGGTGGGAGTAGGAGGCCCAGCCCCACTGCTGGAATTGAACCTCCGTCCCAGTGGGCCGCAGTCCCGCGCACAACCACTACGCCACCGGGGCTCAGCCCTCAGTTAAGGTTTTATAGAAAGTTTTCCTTTACTGACTAGTAGGTTGGATTGGATTTTTTTTTTTTTTTTTTTAGTTTTAAAGTTAACTCTTTTTTTGGGGTGGGGTGGGACATCACTGCCCTCTGGTGGTGGGAGTAGGAGGCCCAGCCTTTGCGCCGGTGGAGCGGAATTGAACCTCCATCCCAGTGGGCCACAGTCCCACGCACAACCACTAAGCCACCGGGGCTCAGCCCCATAAAGTTAACTCTTTTAAAAATCATTTTATTGGGAGCTTGTACAGTTCTTATCACAAGCCACACATACATCCATTGTGTCAAACACATTTGTACTCGTTTCCCTCATTGTTCTCAAAACACTTGCTTTTTGAACCCCTGGTATCTGCTCCTCATCACCCCCCTCCTTTCCCGCTCCTCCCCCTCCCCCTGGATTGGATGATTTTTACATGTGCTCCTAATATAAGTCTGTAGTTCACAACAGGACTTACACTACTCTTTCTGTAGCATATATTTCATTTACAAAAAGGGTTGTGTCCAAGACATCTCCTTTTTTTTTCTTTTTTTTTTTTGTGGGCATCACTGCCTCTGGTGGTCGCGGGCGCTACCCAGCTGCCACTGGATTTGAACCGCCAAGCCTGCGGGCTGCAGTTCCGCACTCAATCACTTACGCCACTGGGGCTCAGCCCCCAAGACATCTCCTTTAACGTGTTCTTTGGAAGCTTTGAGATTTATTGTTCCACATTTTTCTTTTCTTTTTTTTTTTGGCATCACTGCCCTCAGGTGGTGGGAGTAGGAGGCCCAGCCTTTGCTCTGTGGAGCTGGAATTGAACCTCCGTTCCAGTGGGCCGCAGTCCCGTGCACAACCACTACGCCACCGGGGCTCAGCTCTGTTCCACATTTTTCAAGTTTTCCTTTATCCTCACAAGAATGAATGCCCCATAGAACACCATACAGAGCTTATATTTGGAAAAACCAACGCTTTAAATGGAATTCTACTCAGAGACTTTTATAAATTCAAATTGTCCTGTGCCTTTTCTCATAGTTTTACTGAAGGGTACTTGTGATTGACTTTCTAGAAGAAACACCTGTAGAAAAGCAGATTCCTGATGTGGATGCCTCCTTCCCCGCTTGGTAAAAATACATACTGAGCAGAACTTAACCTGTTCTTCATGTGCAGCTCTGACATTGGCTACATTTTTCATGTTGTGTCATTGGTCTATTGTATTTGCTCTAATTATTTTATCTTCACTTTAGACTCATTGTACCCCAAGCTTCTTATCAGCACGTCACAGTATTGTCAATTTCATCCCATATAGATAATATGAATATTTTTTTAAAAAAATAGTGCAATCCTCAAGGTAAAGATTTCTTACTAGTTAAGTAAGAGTATTTGTTTTATTTTTTATGCTGTATTTATTTTGTTCATTTTGTTTTTTCTAAGTTATATTGGCATATAATTCACATGGCATAAATTCAATAGTTAAGTCACATCAAGAAGAGTGACCCAATCATGACCACAGTTATAGAATATTGTCTTTCATCTTGTGCTCATTGTTATTAGTTCCCCATTTCTGCCTAACCTTTCCTGTCATATTAAGGAATCATTGATCCAGTTCCTGTCTATAGATTTGTCTTTCCTGGATTTCCTATACAGAAAAAGCCCAAAGCAGCCTAGCAAAAATAATGAAATAAAACAGATAAAAAGATAAGAAATCAGAAAGTATTAAGAACTAGAACAAATTTAATTGAATCATTTGGGAAATCAAATGACAGGGTGGTATATTTTAACCCCGTTGCATCTGCAGCAATCTACTTTCCGGTGCATTCTGCGTGTTAGCAAGGTTGTTCTCCTCCATGGTCCATGCTCGGGGGATTCACCGGGAGCTAAGTCCATGTGCATTTCTTCCTCACTGTGTTTTCTAAGCTGAAACAGCTGACAGTCAGCTGTACAGTACTCTCTGTCCACTTACAGGGCTATCCATCTTCCTCAACTGTCATCAGGGCATTTATCAGAGGCTAAACCCACGTGGGCACAGTGGGGTGTGGCCTTCTACTCTCATCCATAGCCTTCTGCAAACCAGTTCACAGGTTTAGTTCTGATGTCATTCTTTCCTCTGGCTTTGGATTGTATAATTCACATTCCTAGGTCACACAGGCTAGTGTGCTTCTTCAATGTGGACTTAGTTGATGCCTCACTTAGATGGCTCTTTGTTTAAAAACAAGCCATTATCATCCCAAATGGTATTCTTTTTTTGGGGGGGGAATCACTGCCTCTGGTGGTCATGGGCTCTACCTGAGAGCCGCCTCTGGATTTGAACCACCAAGCCCGCGGGCTGCAGTGACGCACTCAACCACTTATGCCACCGGGGCTCAGCCCTTCTTTTTAAAAAAATTTTTTTATTTTTCCAAATGGTATTCTTTCAGATAGCTGGGCATCATCTGGTTTCTTCACCATTTTGTAACCTTATATCCAGTGATATTTTGATGAGGTCGCCCATCAAGCAGGGCCAGATCATAAGAACCAATTGTTCTTAGATTGTCGCCAGAATTTAGTGCAAGCCTAAAGTCCATGAATCTATGGTTTGTATATGTCTCTTGTTTACTGGAGAGACATAATTTTCATTTTATGTTAGAGGACATTATCAGTCTTACTTCTGGGGCAATTGTTTGTTTGGTTTTTAAAATCTTTTTATTGGGGCTCTTACAGCTCTTATCATAATCCATCCATCCATCCATTGTGTCAAGCGCATTTGTACATATGTTGCCATCAGCATTTTCTTTCTTTTTTTGGGGGGGGGGGCATCACTGCCCTCAGGTGGTGGGATTAGGAGGTCCAGCCTTTGCTCCGTGGAGCTGGAATCGAACCTCCATCCCAGTGGGCCACAGTCCCGCGCACAACCACTACGTCACCGGGGCTCAGCCCCTCAGCCAGCATTTTCAAAACATTTTCTTTCTACTTTAACCCTTGGTATCAGCTCCTCATTTCCCCCCGTCCAGCTTCCACTCTCCCTCATGAATCCTTAATAATTTCTAAATCAATTTTTATGTCTTATACTGACTGATGTAAGTGACAAGGGAAGGAACTTGTCACCCACTTTTCTGTTGTCTGCCCCCCTGAGAGTGGGGGTATATGTAGATCCTTCTGATTGGTACCCCCACCCCTTGCATCTTTCCCTTACCCTCTAGGTATTGCTACTCTCATTATTGGGCCTGAGGGGTTTTTCTGTTCTGGATTTCCTGTGTTTCGAGCTCTTATATCTACCAGTGTACATGTTTTGGTTTAGCTGGATTTGTAAAGTAAAATGGGGGTTATGACTATGGGGATGGGACAAGCATTAAAGAGCTAGAGGAAAGTTGTATGTTTCATCAGTGCTGTACAGCGCCCTGGCTTGCTCATCGCTTCCTTGGGACCCTTGTGTAAGGGGATGTCCAACTGTCTACAGGTGGGCTTAGGGTCTCCACTCTGCACTACCCCTCATTCATATTGATATGATTTTTTTGTTCTGGGTTATAATTTGTTTTAAAGATGACTTCAGAGGGGATGAGCCCCGGTGGTGTAGTGGTTGAGTGTGGGACTGCAGCCCACTGGCTTGGTTCAAATCCAGCAGCAACAAGACAGGGTAGCTCCCATGACCAACAGAGGGCAGTGATGCCCCCCCCCCCAAATGACTTCAGAGGATAATTTTATTAGTTTTTTGGTATTGTTTTGGTTTTTTTTGGCATCACTACCTCTGGTGGTCGTGGGTGCTACCCAGTGCTGCTCCTGAGAGCCACCTCTGGATTTGAACTGCCAAGCCCGTGGGCCGCAGTCCCACACTCAACCACTTACGCCACCGGGGCTCAGCCCCAGAGGATAATTTTGCTTCAAGTTTTAAAGATTAAGTAAGGGCAGTAGGCTCAGCGGTTTCTTCTGATCCAATGTGGCCAGAAAGTCTGGATTCCATAGGAGTTTGAAATTCTGTTTCCCAGTTTTCCCCATTTTCGTTAAGATCCATTGAATCCTTGATGAATGTGCTCAGTTACGGTAGAGTGGCTTTTTATTTTGAGATTGTGCTAAAACGGTTTTCTATGTGTATGTTTTAGTTTTCAGGAGAAAGTGGAAGCATTCCTTCTTAAAACTATTCTGAGCCAAGGAATTGATAACCGGTACCTGGTTTTAGCTGTTAATGTTATACAGAATGAAAAGCATCTAAGCATCACTGCCTCCAAGTCACTGGAACATAAAGAATTGTGCATCCTTCGGAATGATTGGTAATATTTGTGTGACTTTGATCACTAATACTGTAAAGTTTTTTGTTTTTTGATTTAATCTTTTTATTGTGAGTTAGGTGCAGGTTTACAGAGCAATTCATCAGTTTAATTGATCGAGTCTTGTATATTTCTTAACCCTCTGTGTTTTGTCCTGGCATAAATGCTGCCCCACTCCCCTCTTTTTTTTCCTGCTTTGGTAATTGTTTATAACCACAACAAAAGAGTACAGAGATGGGCTTGTGCCCAACAACATAAGGTTTGGAATAGAGGTATGCCCTTTGCATAGCTGAAGAATCCAGTGTCTGATATTTGGAGTTTCACTGCAAACCTGGTTTTGAATGCATTGCTGGGTTATGAGCACAATCCATGCTTTAACCAGATTTGAGCAGGAAAATGGTAGATGAGGTGCTTAGTGTCCTGTATCACAGAAACTACTCAACTTTCAGGCTGCAATGCAGCAATAGGTAGGATTGTACCGCTCTTCAAACTCCTTGATGTGGACAGCAGTGTTGTATTTCTTCAGCACCTAAGTGCTGCACTCCAGTCCCCTTGTAGCTCTTTTGTTGACCTATTGACCTTTGGATCACACATGGTTGCCACACAGTTCCCATATGATTGCCACATGGTTACCACATGTTTCCTTCGCTTGCAGTAGAATGCAGACCAGCTAGATTGTAAGGTCTCCTGGAGATGAAAGGGGTTAGAATGCCAAGGAAGAGGGGGAAGCTGTGGTGCTTCTCCACATGCTGCCTTTTGATCTTAAATGCTTGATAATTTTTACACAGGGTGAGTTCAGTTCAGACATGAAAGGTGACCAAGGACCATAGTCTTAAGAAAAGGACTGGGGGGGGGGGGAGGCGCTGAGCCCCGGTGGCGTAGTGGTTGTGCGCGGGACTGCGGCCCACTGGGACGGAGGTTCAATTCCAGCAGTGGGGCTGGGCCTCCCACTCCCACCACCGGAGAGCAGTGATGCCCCTCCCCCCCAAAAAAAATGGATGGGGGAGGTGGTGGTGGTGGAGAGAAGGGGTTCCATCAGATTCTCTGACCAGTATGCCTGGTCTCTTATGATTTTAGATTTCCCCCCACCTTTTTCTGTCTCTTTATCCAGGACCTTTGATTAACAGTCTTAAGTGTACCATCTTAAAATCCATCACATTGCAGTGATTTACTTGTTAATAATGGATTCTGGATTGATTTACATGAAAAATGCCTGTATTATCCCCTCTCAAGCCTTTTATTTCAAAGCCGTTTGATCTTTATTGTCGCTTTTAAGTCAAGTACATCCCAAACCAAACTCACTGCTATCCAGTCATTACTGACTCAGATCGACCTTATAGGTCAGGGCCAAAGTACCCTTGTTTATGGGAGTAGAGTCCTGCCTTTACCTCAAGGAACTTTACCTGGTTTTGAACTGCTGACCTTAAGGAGCATAGCACCACGGTAACTACCATGTTGCCAGAGTTTCTGAGTTATATACATAGGAGCTTATTTTTTATTTTTTTAATTTAAAGGCATCACTGCCCTCTGGTAAGAGTGGGAGGCCCAGCCTTGCAGCTGCTGGATTTGAACCGCCAAGCCAGTCGGCCGCAGTCCTGCACTCAACCACTCCGCTACCGGGGCTCAGTCCCATAGGAGCTTATTAATGGCCTTTTCCCACTGTCTTTGAAGATGACAGCTTAAAATTTAGGTTAGTTCGCACTTTGCAAATTTAATTATTGCTTTAAAAACAAAAAACAAACTTAGACTCTGGGTGTTTTATCATTTTTTTTGTGTGTGTGTGGCATCGGCATCACTGCCCTGGTGGGAGTAAGAAGCCCAGCCTTGCTTCTGGAGAGCTGCTGCTGGATTTGAACTGTTAATCCTGTGGGCCGCAGTCCCACACACAACCACTACGCCACCAGGGCTCAGCCAGGGTGTTTTATTTTAAATCAAATGTGAGGGATGTAGGGAGATGCAGAGAAATAGGTGTCTAGGCTGCAAGTCGGATGACTTGAATTAGATACATGCCATTTTATTTTGGTTATATTGGATTTGGCTTGGTGCTTCAAGATATGTTCTAAGTCTTTTTTTTTTTTTTTTTTGGC
>PVJH01049341.1:0-10355 GCA_004026705.1 Nesogale talazaci
AAAAAAAAAAAAGGAGGGGGAAGGAGGAGCTTAGACCAAGGGCTCAAGTAGAAAATATTTGGAAATGAATATGGCAACATGTGTATAAATACGCTTGAAAAAAAGGATGTATTGAATGCTATGAGAGCTGTAAGAGCCCTCAAAGCAAAAAACCCCAAAAAAGTGATATAGTGGTTGAGTATGGGACTGCAGCCCACTGGGTTGGCAGTTCAAATCCAGCAGCAGCTCTCCAAGAGCAAGGCTGGGCCTCCCACTCCCACCAGAGGGCAGTTATGCCTCCCAAAAAACACAAAAAAAAACAAACAAAAAAGTTGCTGTGAGTCAGCATGGAATCAAGGAAAGTGAGCTTAGATCTTATTCCAGCTCTGCATTGTCATAGTTACCATAACTTTATGATAAACTTGAAATCATCAGGTAATGTACATCCTTCAATTTTATTCTTGTTTTTCAAGATTATTGACTCGAGTGGGACTGGACTTTTACATAGAGTTTTAAGTCAACTCTCAACTTCTACAAGGTGTTTACCTTGTAGAGACTTTATTGGAATTGCTTTGAAAAAACCCCGAGACTCCCAGTCTATAGACATGGCACAATAGTCAACATTTAATTTCTCTTTGTACTTAGTAGTTTCACTGCAGAGGTCATCCATGTCTTGAGTTAAATTTATTCACAAGTGTTACAAGTGGAATTAATAAATCATTTTCAAATTGTTTGATGCTAGTAAAGGGAAGCAAACCCACAGCATATTGATCTGGAAACCCAGGACATTGTTTAATTTACTTATTAGTTCTAGCAGCTGTTTTGTACATTCAATTGAGCATCATTTTGCCTGCAAATAAAGTGATTTACTTCCTCCTTCTGACTTGCATGCCTTTTCACTGCCTTATTGCATTGGCTAAGATCTCTAGTACAATGTGGAGATTAGATTAGAAGTGGGAAGAGTGAAATACATGTATTATTCCTGAAGTGCTTAATATTCACCCTTAAATGATGTTATCTGTAGGGTTTTCAAAGAACCTATGCCTCCTCTTCCTAGTTTGCAGAGAGATGTTTATTATCATGTTGGATGTTGAATTTTGTCAAGGGCTGTTTTTCATTCCATTGAGATGACCTGTTCCACTAATGTATTTATCTACTTTTCTTCTTTAATATGTGAAAAATTGTGAACAACACTGATTTTCAAATATTTAATCAGTATGACATTGGTTGGAGAAGCACCACTTATTTATGATTTAATATCTTTTTAAAAAATCATTTTATTGGGGGCTCATACAACTCATCACAATGCACACATCTATTGCATGCAAACCACATTTGTCATTTGTACATTTGTTGCCATCATCATTCTTGAAACAACCTCCTTCTATTTAAGCCTTTGATATCAGTTCCTCATATTTCCCCTCCCTCCTCACTCCCCCTTCCTCATGAACTCTTGATAATTTACAAATTATCATTATTTTGTCATATCGTACACTGCCCGATGAGTCTCTTCACCCACTTTCCTGTTTCCTGTCTGTACCACAGGGAGGAGGTTATATGTAGATCCTTACAATTGGTTCCCCCTTTCTACTCCACCTTTCCTCCACCCTCCAAGTATCACCACTCTCACTACTGGTCCTAAAGGGATCACCTATCCTGTATTCCCCATGTTTCCGGCTCTTATCTGTACCAGTGTACATCCCCTGGTCTAGCCAGATTTGTAAGGTAGAATTGGGATCTTGATAGTGAGCGTTGGGGGTGAGGGGAGAGGAAGCATTTAAGAGCTAGAGGAAAGTTGCATATTTCATCGTTGCTCCCCTGTACCTTGACTGGCTTGTCTCCTCCCTGTAACCCTTCTGTAACGGGATGTCACTTCACCTACTGATGGGCTTTGGGTGCCCAATCTGTACTCCCCCTCATTTATAATGATATAATTTTGAGTTCTTTGATGCCTAATACCGGATCCCTTCAACACCTTATGGTCATACAGGCTGGTGTGCTTCTTCCATGTGGGCTTTCTTGCTTCTGAGCTCAATGACCGCTTGTTTACTTTCAAGCCTTTAAGATCCCAGATGCTACATCTTTGGATAGCCAGGCACCATCAACTTTCTTCATCACTTTTGCTTATGCACACATTTGTCTTCAGTGATCGAGTCGGGAAGGTGAGCACCATGGAATGCCAATTTAATAGAACAAAGTGTTCTTGCATTTAGGAAGTACTTGAGTGGAGTGCCCATTTGCTGTCTTACTACTAACCCTATAAATATATGCACGCAGCTCTATTTCCCCATCATATATAAATATATTTACCTATGTACATGCCTGTATTTAGAGCTCTCTAAATGCCCTTTACCCCCCAATTCTTTGCTCTGTTTCCTTTTACTTTCCTCTTGTCCCACTATCATGCTCAGCCTCCATTTGGGTTTCAGTATTTTCTCTCTGTTACATTGCTCTTGATCAATCCCTATCAGACCTCTCACACCCACTGTGTCACTGATTTTGAATCACTTATTGTTCCTTATCCCTGGGTTGATCAACACCTTTCCCCCTAGGCATGTGTGCTAATTCCTAACTCCTTTCCTCCAACTTCTCCACCTCCCATATCCTCCCAAACCATCAGTCCCCTTGTTTTCTCCTCCAGACTCTTCAGCCTGTTTTCAAATATTTTATCAGTATGACATGGGTTGGAGAAACACCACTTGTTTTTGATTTACTATCTTTTGTATAGTTTGGAACTTGATTTGCTAATATCTTATTTAGGGGTTTTATATCCATGTTCATGAGACTTAGTGATGTCTACTTTCATTGATTGCAATATTTTGTCAAATTGTGGAAGCATGATTGTTTTGATCTAAAAAATAAGAGGAGTTGAGTGATGTTCTATGCTGTTTCCTGGAAAAAATTAAGAAGAAATGCTATTTTTATTCTTTAATGTTTAACAGAGTTTCCCAGTAAAATTATTCAAAATTGAAGTTTTATTTATGGGATTGCTTGGGTGGTTTTAAATTTTTCTTTTGACAATATATTTTTTTTAATCTTTCTTTCTATTGTTGTGTAACCACAATTCATTTTTTAAAAAGAAGAAAAGATACAGGATTTTCTTTGCCCTAGGAAGTTCCGTTGTATGCCTTTCCAAGAGATTCACTTTCCCTCTCTCAGAAAACCATGTCTCATCTCTCTCCTTGTAGATTGGTTTCTTTCACTCCTTCAACCCATCCACCACACACATGCATCCTGTTTTGACTTCTTTTCAAGTTGTCTCTGATGTTCCATACACTGTGGTTCCTTTGTTTAATTGCTGACCTGTAAAAGTATGTTAACATTTGTTTATCCAGCCTTTTGCCGATAGACAGGTGTGCTGATTCCTATTAAGAACGATCGTGAGAGATTTAAACTGTGGTGAGCAATAAACACCCTCCCTTCTGCCAGGTCCCATCAGTCAGCTTCCTACCTTCCTCTGGACTCTCTGGCTTCCAGCTTCCTGCACATGGACCTGGCTATTGATATCATGGCTGTCCAGGAGGATATTGTCGGGATCCACAATCAATGTTCATGGAAGCAGCAGTTAATAAACCAAACGATGTTGTCTCACTTACTTTGGGCATGTTATCAAGAGAGCTCAGTTCCTGGGGAAGAACACTGTGATGGTTAGGTGTTTTGTGCCAACATGGCACCTGCAAGAAGATACAGAGGGAGTGTAGCCTGTCAGTCGGGTCGCAGGTGGATGGTCTTTGGAGAGACCACTGAGAGAATGGCTTGCTGGAGGTCAGGCCTCCCTCTCCCTTCTCTCTTCACCTTCCTGCTGGCCAGCCATTCGGAGACCTGCCAGGACGCCCACCATCAGATGCGCAAGACTCTGCACCCAGCAGCTTGGGATCTCCCTGCACTCTGCATCGTCGCAGGTGGCGGCCTGCGTCTGAAGAGAGGCTGAGGGACTAGAGTCAGGCTGTGGACTTGAGTTGGACTGGGCTGGGATGTTTTCTCAATATATCACTATTTCTTGATACAAATATCTTTTTTAAATATAAAAAAAGAATAATCAGGGGCTGAGCCCCGGTGGTGTAAGTGGTTGAGTGCGGAACTGTGGCCCGCGGGCTTGGTGTTCAAATCCAGGGGCGGCTCTCAGGAGCGGCACTGGGTAGCTCCCACGACCACCAGAGGGCAGTGATTGCCACCCCCCCCCCAAAAAAAATTAGAATAATTGGGTTGAGCTCTGGTGGTGCAGTGGTTGTGTGCGGGACTGCAGCCCACAGGACTGACTGTTCAAATCCAGCAGCAACTCTCCAGCAGGAGCAGGGCTGGGCTTCCTACTCCCACTAGGGCAGTGATACCACACACACACACACACATACACACAAAGAATAATTATTAATAATGATATTTTTTGTATCTCTTATTATTTATTTATTTTTAGTTTTTTAGGCATCACTGCCCTCTGGTGATGGGAGTAGGAGGCCCAGCCTTTGCTCCTGTGAGCTGGAATTGAACCTCCATCTCAGTGGGCCACAGCCCCGTGAACAACCACTACACCACCCTATACACACTAAGCCCTGTATTTATTTTTATGAATTTTTTTCCCTTCCTCTTGGGAAATACTTAGGAGGAGGGTTGATGAGTCCTGAGATATACTTCTAGAAAAAACTGCCAGACATTATTCCAGAGTGTCTGTACCATTTGACACTTCCACTAGCTTGCCGATATTTGGTGTGGACAGCCATTTTCATTACAGTCATTTGAGCTATGGAGTGATCTCACTATGTGATTAATTTTAACTTGCATTACCCATGACTAATAGTTTTGAGGAGTCCCTGGCTAACACAGAAACTTAAGCACTTGGTTACAAATTAAAGCATGGTGGTTTGAAGCCATTCACTACTACCTCAAAAGAAGGACCAGGAGATCTACTTATGAAAGATCACTGCCATGAGGGACTCCATACCTTGTGGTAGTTATATAATCTGTTGTCAATTTGAGACTTAGAGTGAAGACTAGAGTTTAGCCTGTCATTGAGGTTGCAGCCTGATGACCTTATCTGGAGGTGTTAAGGAAATAAGTCACTAGTCACTGGAGGGGAGACACACGCTCACTCCCTGGGAGACAGACCTGGGGACAAGACACATGGAGCTACCCGAGAGCCCTGAAGATGAAGGAGCCACGTGGAGACTCCTGCCAGTGCTGAGATGCTTACATGCCACTGGGTCCACAAGACTTCCCACCCACTGGCTTATGCTCTTCCTGCACTTGGTGTCATTGCATGTGTTTCATGAGTCTGAAGAGGATTTCTAGATTGGTATTGGACATATAGGCTAATATCGAACTTATGGACTTGATCGGGATTGGGCTGGGATGTTTTCTGAGTGTATAATTACTCTTTATATAAGGCTCTTTTACACATATGACTCTGAATTTCTCTAGTTGACCCAGACTAACACACACCTATTCTGAAACAGAATTCTCATGAGTCTGGACCACTTGACTGTGCTGGTCTTTTAAATGATGTGGAGCAACTTTTCACATCATCCACACATCTTTATTTGTGAAATCTTTTGTTTTGTTTTGTTTGAAATCTTTTGTAATTAAAAAATTAGGTTATGTTCTGAGTTTTAGTTTTTCATATATGCCCAACACATCTACAGTAGTTTCTTTTCTTCTTCTTGTCTTTGTCTGTGGATTCTCATAGATTTTCTTAATGTCTGTGGAATAAGCAGTCATTTTTAATTTTAAGGATGTCCACTTAATCTTTTTGTTTTTTCTACTTCTATGGTGTGGTTAGTTACATAATATGATGTCAATTTGGGACTTGAGAGGATTCAGAGTGAAGGGGTGGAGTCTTGTCTGTCAATCAAGTCATAGCCAATGAGGCCTCTATGAGGGTATGGTCTTTTTCTAAGGATTCTGGGAACTCCTGTATTTCCTTCCTGGAGGTAGGAGACACTTTCTCTCTCTGCTCACTTCCTGGGAGATATTACAGCTGATAAGACACATGAAACTACACTGATGCCCTGAACTGAAGGAGCCCTATGGAGATCTCTGCCAGCACTGAGATACTTACAACACCACTGGGTCCACAAGACTTCCCACTCACTGGCCTGTGATCATTCGGCATTCGGCATTATTTCACATGTTTTGTGAGTCCCAAGAGGACTTTATATATTGGTGTCAGACATGTGGGCTAATATCAGACTTCTGGACTTGATTTGGATTGGGCTGGGATGTTTTCTCAATATTCAACTGTTCTTGTGTATAAAGCTCTTTTTAAAAATCATTTTATTAGGAGCTCATACAACTCTTATCACAATCCATACATCCATCCATTGTATGCAAAGCACATTTATACATTTGTTTCCATCATCATTCTCAAAACATTTTCTTTTTACTTACACCCTTGGTATTTCATTGAAGCTGTAGATTAATTTCAGGAGAATTGGCATCTTGACAACTATGAGCTAATGGTCCACATGCTTAGTGTATTAATAGTGTTAATACACTAGTGTTAATTAATCTTGACCTTCTTTAATTTCAGTCAGCAATATTTTGTGGTTTTTTAATGCAGTCTTGTAATCTATTTAAATATTTAGCTCTACATATTAGACATTTTTACTGGTAATGGTTTAACTAATTGTGGCGGTCATGTGCTTATGTTAATTTCATGATTTCGATGTAGGGGTGGAGTCTAGCCTGTTAATCTGGAGATAGCCATTGAGTAGCCAATGAGGCCTCTGTGTGGACATGGCTTTCTCCTGAGACTTCTGGGAATTCTCGAGGTATTTCCCTGGAGACGAGAAGCTAGCTCCCTAGTGGTTGGGAGTGAGTCTCAGAGACAAGGAATTACAGACAAGACAAGATGGCAGTGTCTGGGCTGCTACAAGAGACGGAGGAGAAGCCACATGGCCTTGCCCTGGTGGAACCAGACCTCTGAAGCTTGAGGGGACCCTGCCAGCGATGAGTTGCTTCTACCACCATGGAATGCTATTGATGGACCCTGAGCCCTGGAAGCAAGGAGTCATGGGGAGACCCCTGCCAGAGCCAGGACTCTGTACCCACTGGCCTGTGACTTCGTGAGTCAGAAGGAGACTTTATAGACTGATATCGGGCATATGGGTTAATATCGGACTTATGACTTTGAACTGGACTGGATTGGGATGCTTTCTTAACATCCTATTTCTCTAATATATAAACCATACCCTTATATCCATATGCGTGTCTACGAAATTTGTTCCTCTAGTCTACCCAGACTAACACACTGATTTTCTAATTGTTTTTGTTGTCAGGGTTGAGTCTAATATTGTTTTTAAATTTCTGATATAATCTGTGACTTTGTGAATCTTGTTCTAAAGTCCAAGTGAGTTTTATTTTGTAGATTCTAGAGGGTTTCAATGCACACAATCATATCATGAAAGAGTCATGATAATTTCACTTCTTTTCTGAACTTTACTCCTTTTCTTTCTTTTCCTCACTTTATCATATTGGGTTCAAAACAACAACAAAAGCCCATAACCGCCAAATCAATTTCTACTCATGCAACCTGTAGGGCAGGGGCTGTGCACAGCTATCTCCAGGGGACACGCACTTATCCACGGCACCCCCAGGGCCCTGGGGGGCTCCATGGGAAACACTTAATACACAGCGGTACACCTAATCTTTACAATAGCCCCCACGAGATCCCTAACTTGTCCAGTCAAGATGTGAGCACGATCACGAATCTAGAATTCAGTTCAGGCAGGTTTACTTCACTCACTTCTCAATGAGGAAAAAGTCAGAGACACAAGAACAAAAAGGTCCCCAAAGTAATGGCTGAAGAAACTCACTCAGGGCAAAGAATGCAAACAATTCAAAGAAGGGGGGAAAGCGAGTAAGAAGAGGCTCAGCCCCACTGAAACCAAATATACTGAAGCCATTTAAATCTATTCGGCCCAAACCAAAGCCAGTGCTGCCCCGGAGCAGCTTCCAAACCGTGGCGACCCTGTGCAGACAGGCAAGAGTCCCCCTGGGGGGCGGCCGGCCTGCAAGTGTGGGCAGTGCACACAGCCTCATCTTGCTCGCTCGCTCGGCCCATCGCCGTGCAGTTAGCAGCCCGGTGATTGACGCTGGCAAGAAGCTAAAGGGCAAATAGACTCTCAGTCGGCAAAGATACATGAAGCAATACACATATGTTTCTGGGAGAGCATAAGTCAGTACGAGTCCTATGGAAGGCTTAGGATAGCAAGACTTCATCGCGTGTATCTTGGACATGTTATCAAGAGAGACGGGTCCCTGGAAAAGGGCAGCCTGCTTGGTAGACAGGCAGCAAAAGAGAGGACAGCCCTGGTCCAGAAGGAGCACGAGGAGCCTGGGGTGACTGGCGTGGGCCGCGTGGAGTGTGCTTCCGCTGTGCACAGGATCATGACCAGTCGGAATCGGCCCGGTGGAACCTCACAGCATCAGTCACAGCACACCTTTGGCTCCCACATCTCTGCTTCAGGGAATATGTCACACCAATACATTATATGCGCATATAAAAATGACAGAATGCTGAATCCTGGTGGCGCATGGGTTGTGTGCGGGACTGCGGCCCACAGGGTCAAATCCAACAGCAGTTCTCCAGGAGCAAGGCTGGGCTTCCTACTCCCCAGTCCAGGGCAGGGATGTGAGAAAAAAATAATACAAAAAAAAATGACAGCGTATAAAAATGAGCCAACCAGCCTACTGAAAACCACCAAAACAGCCATCAAGGTAGGAAACTAGTTAGAGAAGTAACGCTATCTTTATACAATGAAATACTATGTAACTCCTTAAAGGGGAGGAGGGTCTCTGTGTACTGATATGGGAACAAAGTCAACACAAACAAGAAGGATTCAGGAAGCTCATGGGAAATTTTCATTATCTTTTAACTATATTTTCCATGAACTTCTTAATGTCCATCATACTATGATACATAAGTTGCTTTTTTAAAAAATTAAGAACACTGTATCTAAGACGAGCAAAGGACCTGTGTATCCCTTGATGCTTCCTCACATGCCCACCAGAAAACTCTGGAAGGAGAGCATGAGTTGGCTACTGAATTCTGGGAACTGAGCAGTAGGTGTGTGTGTGTGTGTGTGTGTGTGAGAATTTTCATTGTGGGTCTTTTTGTGTGTTTTGGCCTTTGAATCGCCTGTGGAAAAAGTGAAACTTTGCTGAAAAGTAAATTTTAACGGCTCCAGTGAACATTAGTTTATTCACACAACAGACACTCACCGAGGCAGGCAGGCACTGTGCGTGACAGTGACACGGCGCAGCAGCATTCTCGCCCTTAGAGAACTTGCATTCGAGTCGGAAAGGCCAAATAAATATACATACAAGCACACACACACAGAGGACATTTTCATTTTACAAGAGAAATTAAGTTCTTCACAGTGCACTTAGGAGAAGGGGGCAAGAGCAATACGGTGGAGGAGAGAGGTGCTAGTTTGCGTGGGGCAGTCCAGGAGACCTCTCTGAGAAAGCGGCATCGGAGGAGACCCGTGTGAAGGGAGGGAGGGCTCATGTTGAGGGAAGAGGTTTCCAAGCAACAAAGACCCTGAGCCTAGGTCCGGCGGCACATCCTGGAGTGGTCGCAGAGCAGACGGCGAGAGAAGATCAGGGAGGGGCACAGGCAGATCCTGCGAGCTCCTGCTGACCCTGAAGAAGGGCTAGGACAACACAGGCAGGGGCAGTACGTCTGTTTGAGTTTGTCTTTTCCATTCCCAAAGGGACTCAGATACGATCTAGCCGATGCTCTACCTGTATGGCCTGCCAGGATGTTAAAAGACTGAAAAATGTGAGGAACTGATACCAAGGGCCTAAGTAGAAGGACGGTGCTTCGAGAATGATGATGGCAACACATGTACAAATATGGTCTGCATCCAATAGATGTCTGTGTTGATCGTGATAAGTTGTATGAACCCCCAATGAAATGATTTTTTTTTAAAAAAAAGGATAAAACAACAACATAGGGGTGGGAGGGGTGATACTGGGAGGGTGGAGGGCTGGTGGACTAGAAAGAGGAAACTCAGTTCAGGGATCTACATATAACCTCCTCTCTGGGGCACAGACAACAGAGAAGTGAGTGAAGGGACACATCGGACAGTGTATGACATGAAAAAGTAATAACAATATGTAAATTATTAAGGGCTCATGGGGGAGGGGTGTGAGGAGGGAAGGGAAATATGGGGAGCTGGTACTGGGGGGGGTCCTAGTGGAGGGAGGATGTTTTGAGAGTGAGGATGGCAACAAGTGTGCAAATGTGGCCTGCATACAATTGACGTATGTATGGATCGTGATGGGAGTTGTATGAGCCCCGAATAAAATGATTTATTTAAAAAAAGGAGGGGGAATGAGGAGCTTATACCAAGGGCTGAAGAAGAAAATATTTGGAA
>PVJH01049342.1:0-10378 GCA_004026705.1 Nesogale talazaci
CAGTAACACTACTGAGACTAAACACCTTCAATTGAGCAGCCATGTGGGATCAAGGGAGCAGCCCTTATCCCAGGACAAAGATCACAAGGATCAGGAAAGGAGGAGGAGGAGAGTCAGAAAACATGGGGAGGAGAAGGGCCTTGGCTGTTACATTGAGTGGATTGCAATGGATGAGATGAAGAGGACTGTGTAGAGATGACTACATATAAGCCTTTGATTATTTGCTCTGTAAACCATCACCCAATTGACACAAAAAAATTAAAATAAAGCAAACAAAAGAAGTAGCCTTTCTTAGTCTGGAAGTTCTGCTGAAATCTGTTTTGTGAAGACCTCCATGGACTGACCGGCATTGGCTGTGCAGTTATTTGCATTAGAACGTCCCCAGTGACTTGGATATCGCTGGTCCTTTGGATAGCAAGGACCTTTGAGGAGGAGCCCTGGTAGTGTAGGGAGGGACATGTTGGGCTGCTAACCACAGAGGCAACAGTATGAACTCACCAGCCACTGAGGGAGAAAGATGAGGCTTTCTGTTTCTGTAAAGATTACAGGCCCAGAAGCCTGAGGGAGCTGTTCTACTCTGTCCCATGGCATTGAAATGAGTCTGTATCAGCTTCATTGCTGTGAGCTGACTCGGAAGCGTAAAGAGCCTTGCTTGGGAGTGCGTTTCCACAGGCCTGTGTCAACTCCCAGTAGGTACTTAATCTCTATGACTTGTTTCCTCATAACCTGAGTGGAGGTTGAGGGACACCCCTACCCACCCTACGACATGGCCATGAAGGCTAAATGCCAGCAGCTGCAAGGTAAATGCAAGTGCAAGACAACAGCCTGTGAAATGATACCTTTGACCAAAAACTGTATTGCTACCAATTCTTCTTTTAGGAGTTAAGCTTTGAGTCTCAGACAAAGCTGTCTCCATGATCAGTGCTGACCTGGTGACTGATTGCCTTGCTTATGTCATTGTATTTTTTTACCTAGGTATAGCTCAGCTGCCACTAGGGCTCCCCTGAGTGGGGTTTAGCTGACCGGGGAAAGGCGTAGGCAGGGAGGAATGTGCACTCCTTAGTGTAGGTTTAGACGCCCATGGCGGGGCCTACCAGGCTGCTCCCAGCAACCTGGCCCTGGAAACCCAGGGGGTCAGAGCAGGACTGGGCTATTTCTCCTCCATGGTGGTTGCTATTTCCAGTTCATGTTTATGAAAGCCATATAATTTGAAGGCTTTACCAAGAGAGAGCCTCCGCTCTGTGGTTGATTTACAGAGTCCTATTTACTCTCATTACAAGTCAGCATTCTGGGCCTGGGCTCCCCTGGGGTTTCCATGGCCTGTGTCTGGCCCGGTCAGAATGATAAGACTGGCCAAATATGCTGACCATGTCATTCCCAGCTAGCGGATACAGCTCCCCTCCCTTTGTGCCAAGGGCTTGATTGCGGTCAGGGCAGAATTCCACGCCTCTGAAAGATCATGCTTCTTGCTGTGGGTTGCCTACTTAAGGAGCATGGATGTCCTGGAACAATATTCTGGGAAAACCACAGGATGATAGTGAAGACCATCGCCAGGGGAGCCACGGACCAATATCCCAGCATTTTCCATCAGTCATGGGGATGGTTTTGGAAAAAAAAAAAAGAAAGAAAGAAATTATTCTGGAATGTTGGTGCACCACAGTGTATGGGGTCCAAACAACAGTGAGGCGAGCCAATGGTGAGCCTGCTCTCTCAGCAGCTCCCTGTGCAGGGAGTCCCACTGGAAGCACCTCTCCCTAGCCTTTCTCTAGCTCTAGTTGCCTTTTGAGTACTGTAGGCATCTTAGTCTCCGAGAGCTGGATGTCAGAGTGCCTTCCTTTGTAAGCGATTCGCTTCCTGAACCTCCCTGGCTGCAAGAGGAAACTCTGGAAGCCAGGCCATGTTTATGATCAAGACTCATTCTTACTATTCATGCTAAACTGCTACGCACAACTGTGATGAGTTTCCCCTTACTTGACACAACAGTATTGTTAGTTGCACATTACACAGTTCATAGTTATCATGTAAAGGATAAATAATGGGTCCTTTCTTTCCTTCTTCATTTTTTGGCACCGATTTCAGGAATTTGCACATGGGCTACAGAGGCCTAGCATACCTTCCTTTGACCTGAAAGAATTATAGGGACGTTTCTTTGGTATGGAGATCTCTTCCTTTTAGCAAGCAGCAGGTAGGGACCTCCTCACCCATCAGAAGTGCCCCGGGCCTTCCTTCTACCCAGGAGAGCAACACATGCTCTCTTTATGAGTTTCCTGGCACAGTTATTCTCCGCCTTGGGCTTAGTACCCATGGGTCCACTGAGATCAGACCACTGGGCTAGAACCACACCTATGGGTAGGACCCCTGGAAAAAACCTAAATCGGTTACCATCAAGTTGATTCTGACTTGGGGCAGCCCACATGTTTTTGAATAGAACTGTGATCCATGGAGGTTTCAGTGGCTGCTGTCTTTCAGAAATAAATCACCAGATTTTTCTTCCAAAGATCCCTGAGTGGGTTCACACCACCAAACCTTTTGAGTAGCAGCCAAAGCCTTAAGCATTTGTGTCACCCTGGATTCCTGCCCCCTTCCATCCCCACTCCCCACTATAGAAGTGTCGAAACATGAGACAAGAGTGTCTTAAGACAATGGAGTTGTGAAGATGGAGGAGAGGGAACACTTTCTCCCTTTGGGGAATATAGAGAGGAGAGAGTTGGAGTGCTAAGAGGCTCAATCACCTTGGAAGGGAGAGTCCCTGAAGTGAAATCCCAAATCCAAGTCCAGTCCCAGGAGAACGTGGAAAGCACGTTCTAGAGGCCTAGAGGAGAGAGCATACTCCTGAGGCTGGAGATGCCCCCTCGGAGAGGCCAGCTTGTCCCATGAGCCATGTTTATAGCAGGTGGGACCTTGTTACTGAGATTTGGCTAAAGCGACCTAGGTTGAAAAACAGAGGGAAATATTTCTTATGTTGGCCGTCGCCATTTAGTGAATGCACCTGCATCGCGAACCACAGGGCTTCAAGACTTGGTGACAATTTTTGAGAAAAACTAAAATGCCCACTGCAGAGCTGGAGTCCATACTGCCTCCCTTTAAGACACTAATCATCATGATTATTTTTAAAGATAACCCATTGTGGAAGTGTGAGGCTTTGCCAGCAACAACAACGTCCTGCCACTGCTAAAAGTGTGTTATGATTTGTGGCGGTAGAACCAGCGTTTGACATGGAATGGTGTTCTATTTCAACCCAATTTAATTATATGCTCTTTTTATATATCGTAGATGGCTCGCACGAGCAGAATTGTTGTGCCTGGTGAAAAAGGGGCCAGGACTTGTCATAATGGGCTGGTTTATAGAACCACGGAAGTATAGTTACTGCCCATCATGAGGGAATTATGGCACCATAACAACCCTTTATTTACATATACTGCTGAGACAGTAAAAACAGCAAATAGATTTCTTAAATCGAGATGGCAGAAATCTCCCCCCAGGGTACTTGGCCCTCATTGTGGAAGTAACATATGTGAGTCTAAATAATTTTGGTGTCTGCATTTGGGCGCTGCGTCATTTCTTGGGCAGTTTATAACGTTCTAATAATAAAATGGACTCTAAATTTGGAGTTGGACTGCGTGAATATTAGATGGTAATATGCACAGCGGAATCGCTAAGTAATTTGTGCGGAAGGTTTAAATTTGCTAATCACACCACCACTGAGCGACTGTGCCCAGAGGCTGAAGCGGAACCAGAGGTCGGCGGCGGGGAGGGGGCAGCTGAGCCTCTGAACAGGGGAGAGAGAGCCTGACCTAGTTTACACGAGCACAGATCTGGGTAAAGTCGGAGGGTTCTTTCATCTTCAGCCTCTCAGGACCCAAAATAATCTCGGCCTTTTTCCTCCACCAGTAGAAACCCTCTATTGATCTTTGAGGGCCTGTGTCACAGAGGGGAGTGTGGCACCGTTAGATGGTGCTTTCTTCTTCAGGGCATATCTTTGGGATAAGAAAATTGGGGGGTAAAGAAATGCACCATCCCTTCATGGACTGCCATCCCGAGACTTCATGTAACATTCTTTTTTTTTGATTCTTAACGGTCTATTCCTGTGCAGGGCAATCGCTAGTCTAATTTTCAATATGCACATTGCGGGAGCATGCTGTCCTTCCTACTCCCGGGGTGAGTGCCACCCCCCACCCCCCCGCCCTGCAGCACTGACTCGCCCCCTAGTGGCTGTGGAGAGCATTGCTGGTCAGCCCGTGCTCCACCAGGGTTTCCACAAAAGTTGGGAGGTAGACCACCAGACCTTTCTTCCGGCCTGCCTGGGTGGTCTCCCACGTGTACCTTCCACCTCGAACCGCCTGTGCCACCTACAGACACCCTGCTTCTCTAAGCGTCTGCCTCTCATCAGGGCGTCCATCCAAGGAGAGGAAGCATGACCAACCACTACTAATTCTGCAGTGATTTTCGCGGAGCTCCAGTGGAAAAATATTAAAAACAAAAAAAACCACCCCCATACCCCACGCAGCAAACCAACCTCTGCCGAATTGATGCTGACTTATCTTCACTGCATAGGACCGGGGAGAAGGGGTCCCTTAGCATTTCCCATTGCTCCAGAAGGAGCCTGTGACATCTTGGGCTCTCTGGTGAGCTGCTGGCGGTCGGAAGCAGTTAGCTACTCGGTGCTTAACCCACTGTGCCACTAGGGCCCTATCAAATACTGAAACAAGGCCGCCGGCTTGTCCAAGTGGCTGCGGCCCGAAAGAGGAGGCCGCTCCAGAGGGAGTTCCAGATAGAGCCGGCGTGTCTGACTCCATGGTGACAGCTCCGGCCTGGACTCGGGGGCTGCACATGGGGACCCTGGGCCTGAGCAGAAGTATCAAGCTCCGGGGTGCCTGTGAAAGCCGGGATTAAGGTCTCTCAAATCTTTGGAATCTAATGGTTGCCCGCGCTCCTTCTTGGCTGGTCAGAGCTCCCCTCTGGATCCATTTCTGCCCGCCCTCGGCCCCTGCCCCCGCGGGCCCAGTGTCCCCCACTCACCCCCGGAGGGCAGGCCGGTGCAGCTGCCCCCGTGCTGGCACGGGGCGCGCGCGCAGGCGTCCGGGTAGAGCACGCAGCCCAGCTTCAGCTCGGTCAGGCCCACCACCTCGGCGAAGCTGCTGCGCTTGTTCTGCAGCGGCAGCTCGTGCGCGTTGAGCATCACCGAGTCCAGGCAGCCCTGGAAGCCGCTCAGCACCTGCGTGACCCGCGTGTCGGCCGGACTGCGGATGGGGTCGGCCTGCACCAGGGCCCCGAAGTAGATGGTGCTCTCGGTGCCCAGCGTCTGGAAGTAGAGGGGGGCCCTGCGCCGCTCCACGTAGCTGTCATCCAGGGACAGGCTGGTGAAGTTGCGGTTGAGCTCCAGGAAGACCGAATGCCAGTTCCCGTCGTTGACTGCCCGGCCCGAGATGCCCAGGATGCCGGGGCCGCTGCCGCAGTCCAACTGGAACCACAGCTTGCCGTCCACAATCTGCGGCGGGAACGGAAACCAGAGCACGTTTCATTCAACACGCGGCTTGCAAGTTATTCCTGGGTCCCGCTTCCCGCGGCAGCTCAGCGGTTTGAATGGTCACAGCCCCCCTTGACTCATTATTTGGCATGCAAATGCATGCCCGGTGCCTCGTAAGTCTCCTTGCTTCATAATCAGTAATTGGTCACAGTTCTAGAAATCTACCATTCGACATAAAAAAAAAATATAATACACGTTCCTTGTACAAGTCACCTCCCGAGACAGCTTGTTTAGGAATCTGGTTAACTTTCCACCTCTATCTTGAGGTGACACCACCGCAGGTGGTTGGGGGGGGGGGTGGTTTCTGTGGACTCAGTTATTTTTACTGAGTTTCTATTATGTGCCCAAGGACCCCTGGTGGTTCTCTTGGTTAGTCCTCAGTCTGCTAACCGCACACTCAGCAGTTAAAGTCTTCTAGCGGTCCACAGGAGGAGGAAGCTAGTTAGTTGTTCCTGGGAAGAGTTGTATTCTCAGAAACTGTCTATGGTTGCCAGGAATAAGAATGGGCTCCACGGCAGTGGGTGGGCCCAATGTACCCAATAGGATGCTAGGTCTGATGGGACCACTGGTGGGCTAAAAGGGTTATCCTCTCTGTCCTTAAGAGACTTTGTAGCTGGGGGCCGGAAATGGCCACATGTAAATCAAATAGTCCTGCCAACACATAGATCCACACCTCCCCCATCCCAGACCCACCCCTCTAAGGAAGTTTGTGTGAGGGTGCTACAGAGGAGAGAAGGTTAGGGAGAAGGAAACAAATAAGTCCTAGCTCCCAGCCTTCATTTATTAGACTATTAACGACTTAAAGCCTCATTAACAACTAAAAGAAAACAAATGGAAACAACAAAACAAAACAAGCTGCCTTTGAGCAGACATCAATTCACAGTGCTCCCGTGTGTGTGTGTGTGTGTGTGTGTGTGTGTGTGTGTGTGTGAAGGACAGTGTTCCCAAGGGCTGTCAGTGGGCTGTCAGTGGCTGGATGTCTAACTGGCGAGCGCCAGGCCTTCATTTGGAGACAACAACTGGAACCTCGAATCGTTCCGATAATGCCTGAGCTGTTTGCATCACCCAGGGCTTTCCCAGGAAACATTAGCACAGTCCTTTAAAAAAACAAATCCTTCTGGGCAGTTGCTCCTCATTTTGGTGAAGCAGATCTCATAAAGTGCTTAGGGCTTGGTCACTTGCTCAGACCTGGCTCTCCACAGGCGCTTCTGGGAACATTTGCTCATACCCTCCAGCCTCTGGCCTGCGCTGAGTTACAAGAGAGTCTGGTTGCGCGGGTGATCTGAGTGCATCTGACTTCCCTGGGCAGCCGACCTCAGGAGAACATTAAACGGGAGGAGAAAATGTGTACCACTGAAAGATACTGGTGGAACAGAGTGGTGGGTGCTCGGAATGGTCCTCCGTGGAAACCTGCTGTTTGAATCCTCAGTCATTCAGCCTCAAGGACAGGAGGGCTGCAAGCCACTGTCTGTCTGACACATTGAGAGAGCCATAGCCAGTGAGAAAGAGAGAGATGAGAATTGTGTGCCCAGCCTTTGTGGACGAGAGTTATGAGGGTCTGCATGGAGACCCACGCGTGGGGGTGGGTGAGTGTGCCAGAAGGCGAGCCTGCAGTTAGGATGTCCGGGTATTCCGAGTCCTCACTGAAGGATTGGTAGAAAATAGATACTTGCCAAGAAGAAAAGAAGGCAGGAAGGGAGAAAGAGGAAGAGAAAGGGAAGGCAGACCTCCCTGGTAACAACAGCTAAGTAAGTATAAATGCCAACTGAATGCACAGACACAGAGCGAGTCAGTGCTTCCCGCGGCACACCTGGTGGCATGACGGGAGTGTCCACATTCCTCCTCCCAGCCTTCGGCATGCGCCATCCACGATGGCTTCTTGGGGACTCCCTTCTTTCTGCCTTTGTGGCTCTGAGTCCTCAGGGTGGTTGCCAGGGGCTGTCCCGTGGATGGTAACTCGGGCCAGTCTGGGGTGTGACAGGAGAACTGCTCTGTGGGGCTTTCTTGGCTGTAATCTTTACAGAAGTAGAGCCCTGGGCCTTTCCTCATGGAACACCTGGCTGGGTTTGAATGACCAACCTTTTTGTTATCAGCCAAGTCATTAGCCAATTATGCCACCAGGGCACCTTGTGTGACATGAATAGCTTATGGCCTCGTGTCCTGTAAAGGTGTGGGGCTGGGAGGGGAGCCAGAGCGCTCGGTGATTTTCCAGTGGGGAACCTCCCTCAGGCTCCATCCTGTACTGCCTAGGCCATCAGGGCAGAAGAGCTTGGCTGCTTTGGGTGGAATGCCTGGTGGTCTGAACCCATCTCAAAGTGAGACGAGTCTGGCCATTTGAAAGGTCCCAGCCTTGAGGACACCACGGAGCATCCCAGTCAGTACACACGTCAGGGGGACCATGCGTTACAGTCCCCTCCATGACTGCCTGCCTCAACAACAACAAGGTATACCTGGAATGGAAAGCCACGAACCTTTAAAAATCCACAAACGATGGTTTCTATGTCTAATGAGAAGGTAGTATCCAGCTCCTCATGCAGAACCACTTCTATTTGATAGGATGTGTTTTGCGATTCATTTCTTTACATTGCTACCTCCACGTGATGTAGGACTGCCTAGGGCTTAGTTGAATTTTGTAGCGTTTACTGCCTTGCCTTTGAGGAGCCGTGGTGGCACAGAGGTTAATGCTCGGGCTGTTCTCCATAAGATCAGTGGTTTCAACCCACCAGCTTCCCCCTGAGAGAGCAGGGAGACAGTCTGCTTCCACAGAGAGAACTGCTGGGCTTGCTTATGTTACTGGATTCAGTGTCCACCACAGAATGGCCCGCTGCACCACAGAGTCTACACACACTCTACGCAGACGGATGCCAAAGAGGTGGGAGAAAGAGATCTGTTTCCTTTACAGAAAACTTTCACGGATAATCTATGCTGTTGCCCTTGTCTTCCCTCCCCCCCACACCCCCTCCCCGCAAAATAGACGGAATGGATATTGTAAATCATCCCAGAGTACTAGCTCAGTGACAACTCCTGGGTAATATCCGTATTTGTATATCAGTGTAAGTCATAAAATGCTCTAATGTGGCTTTGGGGACTACCTTCTCCTGGCACAGCCCATCTGTTGTCATGCTCGGTGGCTACAAATGGGGCCTGCCCCTCTATCAAGGGAAGTCTTCCAGCGGAGGGGGTGCCATTCATCTAAGTTTTTGTAAAAGGATGTATTCAATTAATATCTTACGCAGTCCCTTCTCCCCGTGTGACCCCAGAGAAAATAACCAAGGATCAAATTCACCTCGGAAAACTCGTGTGACTCTGATGTGCTTGCGGCCATCGACAGACATTCTGTGACTGAGGATGATAAAATGCTCCGTACTAACAGGGAACAAGGGGCACTCCCTTTGGGGATTGTCCTCAACCCCCGCCCAGTTGAAAAAAATAAAACAGCATAATTGCTGAATGAGTAGGAAGCCAGATGCCGAGGTGAGTCCCATTCTTTTGAAAAAAAAAAATCATTTCCACCCTAAAAATTCTAGGAGGTTGCATTTTTACCTTTGTTTATATGAAAAACTAGAACTCTGATATCATACATTGGCTTATAAAACACTCGGAATCTTTTTTGCTGTTTCACGCATAGAGATGATATAAAGGGGAGAAAGGGGCTGTTTATTTATTTCCTATCTGAGCTTTTTCCTATTGGAAAAGTATACTCTGATCACATTTCCTCCATGTTTATCTTCAGAATGGGTTTTGTTTCCAAGAGTCTACCTTTTAAGAGAATGCCCTAATTCAACCCAAACCTAGCATAGAGTCCATTCCAATTCATAGTGGCTCCATGAGATTTCCAAGGCTGTAAACCTTTACAGGAGTAGATAGCCTCATCTTTCTCCCTTTGGAATGGTTGGGTGGATTTGAACCGCTGATTTTGCAATTGGAAGCCCAATGCTTAAACAACAGTGCCACCACGGCTCCTTTAAGACTATGAAGTGTTCTCCAGTCACAGGTGAAGGGACTTTAATGATGTGTGTGAATGCTTCTAAAAAGTTCTACAGCGATGATGATACTGAAATGGGACACTGGTAGGCAGGTAGGTCAATTGTTCAATGAACTGCTAATTCTCAGAGCATGGCCCCAATGCTAGAAGGTATGAAGCAAGTGAAGAGCTTTAGTCTGGATCTCCAACATCCCAAGGCTTGGGACACAAAGTTATCAGAAACTTTGGAAGTCATACTACATAGCAAAGTGGGATTTTTGAGCAAAAAAAGAGTAGATATTACGGAAGAAACTCTACTAAGAGTTTCAGATTCTTAGTGCTTGCATCCAGCACATACACTATCACCGGGACACAGTCGACAGGGAATTTGTGAGAGAACCGTCACATAACCTTTTGCACAGTGATTGTTTCCTATGGTGTCTGCCTCTGCATGAGGCAGGTGGAAATTGTTGAAGAGGCAGGTGTTGTGCTACATAGATGCTTGCGATAATAATAAAAAGAACCCTAATCCGTTTGTTAACTTGAGTGTATCTTCTTGCATGTAAATTTTACCTCAATAAAATTTATTTTTAAAACTTAAAAAAATAAAGTGCCTAAAACCCTATATTCCAGGCCTCCAGGAATATGTTTTGAATGAATATAAGAATGTGTAAATGATGATCCTGCTAAGCTCCAGCAATATATCTATCTGATTGCCCAGACCCAGCCCTGATTAGCTATCACTTCGAATAGGTCATTGAGCCTTTCGCTCTCGGGAAAAACACACACACTAAAAAAGGAGGGACTTGTGTCTACGAATGTGGGCATGAGACTCAAACCTTCATATAAGCACGCGCAAGTGTTTGCGATCAATTGCATGTTATGGT
>PVJH01049343.1:0-10368 GCA_004026705.1 Nesogale talazaci
TCAGAGATGATTAACCACAGGCAACACAGAATGGCGGCGTCTGGGAGGCTGGAGTAGCCGGTGGAGAGATTACACGGCTTTGCCCTGATGGAGCCGGACCTCTGACTTCATCAAGAGTGAAAAGAGCATCCTTTCTTTGACTGACAGGTATTTGTGATATTCTTATCTTTTTTTGCTATTGTGAACTCTGCTGCAATAAATATGGGAGAGCATAGATCTATTCATGTCCTATCTCATACCTCATTGGGGTATATGCCCAGTAGCAGTATTGCTGGATTTTATGTGATTTTCATTTCCTATTGTTTAAGGTAGTGCCATATGGTTTTCTATAGTGCTTATATGTGTTTACAAACCCACCAGTAGTGTATAAATCCCAACCCAGTATATAATTCTCCACATCCTCTCCAGCATTTCTTGTTTTCTCTTTGTTTGTTGATTTGGGCTATCGTTGTGGGAATAAAGTTATATATCTCATCATAGTTTTCATTTGCATCTCCCAAATGACTAATGATCATGAGCATTTTATCAGATGTTTGTTAGTCATCTGTGGGTCATTTTTAATGAACTGGTTATGTCTTTTGCCAACTTTTTAATAGGGTCATTTGTAGTTTTCTTATTGAAGTGTTGTAGAGTTCTATAGATTTTGGTAATTAAAGTCTTTCCATTGTGTCATTGCTAAAATAGTTTTTCCTAATATGTGGCCTCTCATTTTACTCTTGATGAAGTCAGAGGTCCGGCTCCATCAGGGCAAAGCCATGTGGTCTCTCCACCGGCTACTCCAGCCTCCCAGATGCCGCCATTCTGTGTTGCCTGTGGTTAATCATCTCTGAAACTAACTCCCAACAACTGGGGGAGATAGCTTCTCATCTTCACGAGGGAAATATCGCGAGATTTCCCAGGAGTCTCAGGTGAAAGCCATGCCCACATAGAGGCCTCATTGGCTACTCAATGGCTATGTCCAGATTAACAGGCCAGACTCCACCCCTCCATTTCAATCATAAAATTAACATAAGCCCATGACTGCCACACACCCCCAAAACAAAACAAAAAAGAAAAAGAAAAATACTATGGCTTGGGTCAGACATACCTTAATTCTCAAAATAAGATCCTTACATTTCAATACCCTAAAGAGGTCTTTTACCGCGAATTTACCTAATGCAATACATCTTGTAATCTCTTTACTGTTGCTTCCATGAGCATTAATTGTGGCTCCTAGTAGGACAAATCTTCGATAACTTCAGTTTTTCATCATTTATCATGATGCTACTTATTGGATTAGTGTGATGACCCTAGCCTTTTGACATTGAGTTATAATCCATACTGAAGGCTACAATCCTTGATCTCCATCGGCAAGTGCTTCAAGTCCTTCTCACTTTCAGCAAATAAAGTTGTGTCATCTGCATCTTGTGGATTGTTCATAAGCTTCCTAGTGTCCTGATACCACATTCTTTTTCCTATATTCCAGCTTCTGTGGTTATTTTCTCAGCATATGGATTGAAAAAATATGGTGGGAAAGTACATAATCCTGATTCACTCCTTTTCTATTTTAAACCATGCAGTATTATCTTGTTCTGTTAGCACAACTGCCCCTTGGTCTGTGGATAAATTCTGAATGAGCACAATCAAGTGTTCTGGAATTCCCATTCTTCTCAGGGTTGCCCATAGACATGATGGCCCACACAGTTGAATGCCATTGCATAGTCAATAAAACCCAAATAGACATCTTTTTGGTTTTATTTGCTTTGAGCCAAGATCCATCTAACATCAGAAATGATGTTACTTGTCCTCTTCCAAATACAGCTTAAACTGGAAATTCCCTATCCCTGTATTAAAGCAACTATTGGATGATCTTAAACAAAATTTTATTTGCATGAAATATTATTGATATCGTTCTGTAATTTGAGCATTCTGTTGGGTCACCTTTCTTTGGAATAGGCACAAGTAAGGATTTTTTTTCCCAGTCAGCCAAGTAACTGCCCTCCAAATTTCCTACTCTAGACAAGTGAGTGCGTTCAGAGCTTCATCAACTTATTGAAGCCTTTCTGTTGGTATTCCATCAATTCCTGGATCTTTGTTTTTGGCCAATGCATTCGATGCTACTTCACTGTCTTTCTGTATCATTGGTTCTTGTGTATATGCTCCTGTCTGGAATGGTGAAATATCAATTTTTTTTGGTACAGTGACTGTATTCTTTCCATCTTCTCTTAATGTTTTCTGCTTCAGTCCATGTTTTACCTATAGAATCTCTCAAGATTGCAACTTGAAACTTGTATTTTTTAGTTCTTTCCGTGTCAGATATGCTGAATGTGTTTTTCCTTTTTGGTTTTTGAATCGAGGTCTTTGTGCAGTTCTTTATAATATTGGCTTTCTAATAAAATGGCTTTGTCTTCTTGAGCTGCCCTTTGAAATTTTCTATTCAACTCTTTGCCTTTATCCTTTCTGCCATTTGCTTTAGCTGTTCTATGATCAAGAGCAATTTTTAATTTCAATATCAATACATTCATATTAAGAATTAGTCATAATCACTTTGTTATGAGACTCACAGTTTAATCTCCAGAAGTCATTGCTCATATTTCCTGCACGTTGACAAGCAAGAGCCCCTGTAACATAGTGGCTAATGTTGAACTGCTAATCATAATTTCAGTAGTCCAAAACCTCCAGCAACTCCATGTGGGAAAGATGAAACTTACTATTTCCATAAAGAGTCACAATCTGGGAGACTCAGAGGGGCAGTTATCACATGTACTCAAGTAAAAGTCACCTTGAATATCCACTGAGGCATCTAATTTTATCACAAAAACTGCACTTAACATGTGCTGAAAAACTCAGCTTATACTTGAGTATATGTGGTATATTCTATCCTACAGTGTTGCTGTGAGTCACGATGGACTCAAGGGCAGTGAGTGAGTGTGTGTGTGTGCATGTGCAGTTAGGAATATAGGATTCCATGGCAATTCACAGTGGAATTATGGATAGATCAGTTGCCAGATTATTTTTTAAAATAAAATTTTTTTTCAGTTGCCAAATTCTATTGCTTCAGATGCTCATGGCTAAGCAATAGTTAGGGAGTGGATAGTTGCTTGAGGTTTACTAAGAAGGGGCCAACTGACACTCCTCAAGTCAGTACTAACTTTACTCATAACTCTGTAATCAGAGCATTGTTGTTATTTGATGTTTTTGAGTCGTTTCTGACTCATTTTGACCCATGTGACAGAGTAGCAGGGCTTCAAAGGGCTTTTTAGGCTGTACTATTTTTGGATGGGAGAAAGATGGGGATTTCTATTCCTAGCCACAGTGAGAGTCTTAGAAACTCACAGGGCCACTTTTACCCTGTCCTACAGGGTCACTCACTATGAGTCAACATCGACTCGATGGCAGTGAGTTCAGTGTACTCTTTTTAGAAGCAGATTGTCAGATCTTTTTTCCACACAAGTGGTTGAGTTTGAACTACCAATCTTTAGGCTGGCAGCCAATGCTTAACTATAAACCAGTAGAATTCCTTATAAGAAGGTTGAGGTAAGAGAAATCTGGTAATGTCATTAGACTGTGAGTGTATGAGTGTGTGTGTGTGTGTGTGTGTGTGTGTGTGTAAGGTTGCTTGCTTTCTAAAGCTAGTGGGAGTCACTTATAAGGCCTGCATACATTCAAGGCAGGAGGGCATGAAAACGTGAATATCAGCTCTGTCAGATGGCAGTGAGGCTTCAATGTTTCCAACTGAATGTAAACAATGCCCACAGAAATAAAAATTAATATTCTATGACCATATTTGAAAGACGGCAAGACACTTGCCATTACAAAAATGATTAAGCAGCATTCTTCTAATTTACATTGAGTGCCTACTACTTCTTTTTTTTTTTTTTTGTGGGCATCACTGCTCTCTGGCGGTGGGAGTAGGAGGCCCAGCCCCACTGCTGGAATTGAACCTCCGTCCCAGTGGGCCGCAGTCCCGCGCACAACCACTATGCCACCGGGGCTCAGCCCCCTACTACTTCTTTACCAATGGCAAGTCTGGTCCTAAAACTTAGTTTTCTAGTGCTACCATAAAAGAAAGACCACAAATAAGCAGGTTTTACAAACAAATGAATTTTCTTATAGTTTAGGTGGTTAGAGTTTTTTTTTTCAAGCCTTTTTATATTTATTAAGCCAGGCACATAGTGGTTAGAGTTTTTGTCTTTCTATGTGTTCTGGGAATTTCTCTGGGGTATAAGTATAAACCACTTGACTTTAAAGACATTTTTTGATGTACTGCACACTAATGAATGAAGACTAGATAAGTTTGGGATGACAACAAGAATATTTAGACAGGAAAGAAAGAAAAGACTGAAGGGGATGTCAGAAGAAACTTTGAAACTTGAGTTGAATGAAGAGTAGCTAAAATGAATGATGAAATAAAAGAGCTGTTCGTATCACCACAGGAGTTGGGGAGATAGACCAGGCTTCAACTCAATGCACCAAGATGTGAATACAACATACTAGTATGTGCCAGGGAACCAAGAGAGAGGTCTTTGGGGCTGGTCACAAGTCCAACTATGTGGAACCCCGCTCCTCACCCAGAAGTATGTACTTCAGAGGACAGCACTGAAGCTACAGCTTGGGGAGAGGAGCGTATATCATTAGAGCACACAGGAGAAATGAAGAGGGGCAGAGAGGGAGGGGTACACGTCCTGGCCCACCAAGTCCTCAGGACGATATTCCTCCTCAGAGCAGACAATGCACAGAGAGGACCATAGGGCTGGCTACAACACAAGACATGAGGTCTCTCACTGAACCATAGCACTACTGGGGACAATACTGAAGACACATTGTGGGAATTACACCTGAAATGACCCCACCATACCGAGGCAAAACATTAAAGAAGTGCAACAGAACAAGAGGAGCAAAGTGATGAAATCCCTGGAGTATACCAAAAGTAGACTTTGAAGACAGAGTGTGGCACCCCATCAGACTTGAATGGAAAAGACTTGTAAAGGCCAAAAAATGGACCTTGAACTAATGACTTTTCTATTTTTGTCCGTGTTTTTCTTTTCGTTGTTGTCATTATTAGGTTGTTGTTGTTATTGTTTTGTTGGTTTTTACTTTGTTTTGTTTGGCCTTGCCTGGTTTTTGTGCTCATTAATATATCTGCATGTCTATCTAGATAACGATTTGGAGATAAAAAGAACAGAACTGTTGGGGGCTATAGGAGAAGGGGAGGTGGGTGAAAGGAAGGAAGGGGGAAACCCAGGGTCAAGGGAACTACAAGTGAACTAAAATCAATGGAGAGAAGGGCATAGGATGACTAGAGGGGCTTAATCAAGGGCAAAGTAGCAGTGCGGAATTACTAAACTAGAATGAAGGCTGAACATAATAATGGGACAAGAGGAAAGTAAAAAGAAATAGAGGAAAGAACCAGGAAGCAAAGGACATTTATAGAGTTCTAAATACGGGCATGTACATAGGTAAATACATTTAAATGTGAGAAGGGAATAAATTTATGTACTTACAGCAATATGTTAAGAATTAAGGTTACAGATGGACATTGGGCCTTGACTCAAGTACTCCCTCAACACAAGGATACTTAGTTCTAACAATTTGGCATTCTGTGATGCTCACCTTCCGGATAAGATCACTGAAGACAAAATGTGTGCATAAGCAAATGTGGTGAAGAAAGCTGATGGTGCCTGGCTATCAAAAGATACAGTATCTTGGGTCTTAAATACTTGAGGATAAACAAGCAGCCATCTAGCTGAGAAGCAACAAAGCCCACATGGAAGAAGTATAACAGCCTGTGTGATCATGAAGTGTCAATGAGATCAGTTATCAGGCACCAGAAGACCCAAAACAAACAATCACATCGATGTGAATGAGGGAGACAAGAGGCAGAGTGGAGACTCAAAGCCCATATATAGACAATTGGATATTCTTTTACAGAAGGGTCACAAGGAAGGAATGAGTAGCCTGTGTGCAGTATAGCACCAATGAAATATACAATTCTTCTCTAGTTCTTTGCTGATGCTCACTCTCCTGCCCCCACTATCATGACCTCAATTCTACCTTCCAAATTGGATTAAACCAGAACATGCGCACAGCTACAGATAAGAGCCTACAATACAGGCAATCCAGGATAGATGAACCCCTTGGGGCCAACAATGAGAATAGAGATACCAGGAGGATAAGGGGAAGATGGAGGGAGAAATGAGGAACTGATCACAAGGATCATTTAACCCCACCCCAGGGGAATGAACAACAGAAAAGTGGTTGAAGGGTGACAAAGGATGATGTAGTATATGAAAGTAATAATCTATAACTTATCAAGAGTTCATGAGAGAGGGGGAAAATGAGGAGCTGATATCAAGGGTCCAAGTAGAGAGAAAATATTTTGAAAATGATGTGGCAGCATGTGCACAAATGTACTTGACAGAAGGGATGAATGCATGGATTGTGATGGGAGATGTAAGAGCCCCCAATTAAAGTATTTAATAATAATAAAAAAAGAGCTGGTAGAAAATTTTCAAAAGTCACTTTACAAAAACAAAGTAGAACATTGTAATGAAACCTGCAAAGACATGGAGGTAGAAAAGCAAAATGGAAGCATACATAGAACATATCTTAAGATGAAATAGCAAGAAAAAAATCAAGCCTAGAATTTTAATATTGAGAGATTCTATGGCCAAAATATTGAATAATGAAGGAAGCATCAAAAGAATATGGAAGGGATACACAGAAGATTGTATCTAAAAACACTTGTTGACAAACAACCATTTCAGAAGTAGCATATTTTCTAGAATTGATAGCATCGAAGGAAGAAATCCAATCTACATAGAAGACAATAGCAATAAATAAGGTTCCATGAATTTACAGGATACATATTGAAATAGTTAACAAACTGATGAAAGATTGGAAGCACTCACTAGTTTAAGCCCAGAAATTTGGAAGATGGCTGCCTGACTGACTGACTGAAAGAAAGACATCCGTATTTGTAATGCCCATTTCAAGGAAACAATATCATTAAAATCTCATGCAAGTAAAATTTTGCTGAAGATAATTCAACAAAAAGTGGTTGTATTGATAGGGAGCTGCCAAACATTCAAATAGACTTCAGAAGAGGAAGTGGTATGGAGGAAATGATTGCTGACATCAGATGGATGTGGACTGAAAGCAGAGAAAACCAGACAGATGTTTTCTTGAATTTTATTAACTGTGCAAAATAGTCAGCTGTTTGGATCATGATAAATGATGGATAATATTGCAAAGAATAGGAATGATAGAATACTGCATTGTGCTCCTGTAGAATCTGTACACAGACCAAGAAGTAGTTGTTCAAAGAGAAAAATGGGCTGCTAGATACATTTTTATTAACTGCCTGGTAAGTTTTAACAATTTCACAAGCAAATTATTTATTGTACATTTAACTTCGCCATTCACATTAATAAGAATTGTGCCGCCGCCACCACAATCACTTCCAGGACATGGTATTCTTCTTTGTACTCCTTCTACATGTACTTGCTGTCTCTCAGCACCCCCGTCACCCCCCTTTGTATCTATTAATCCAGTTGCAGTCTCCATATGTTTACCTAATTTGGGTTTAATATACAGAGACTCATACAAAATCAAAGCAGAATGCATATGACCAAACATAGATAAAATGAAACAAATAAAAACCTTCATTAGTAATAAAGCAGGGCAATATTAAAAACTGGAGGAATTGTACATCGAATCAAGGGTCAATGAAAAATTGTCATGTTTTGACTTAATTACAATCACAATAAGCCTCCCTCCTCTATCTGGTAACAAGGCATTTCCTGTCTCTGGTCAGAGAGGATTCGTCAGAGACTAAATCTGAATGGGGGACCCTGCAAATAGATTTTGGGCTTTGACTGTCATCTGAAACCTTTTGTAAAATGGTGTTTAAAATTCTAAGCCTAATGCCATTCCTTCCTTCGGATTTGGCTTTTATTATGTACATTTCTTGCATCACATGTTGGTGTGCTTCCATGTGGATTTAACTAACTTTTCATTTAGAAGACTCACTGTTTTAAGAAAAGACTTTAAGATCTCAGAGAATATTATTTTTGATAGTCTGGCACCATCTGCTTTTTTGACCACACCCAAATCTTTAGGAATCACTTCATAAGGGTAGATATTAAGTAGTCCACATTATAAGAAATAATTCTTCTTACTTTTGAGAAAAGCACTGAAGCCGCAGCTTGGGGAGAGGGACACGTCTGACCAGAGCAGATGGAAACAAATGAAGGGGGAGAAAGAAAGAGGGGAACGCGTCCTGGTCCACCAAGCCTTGAGGATGATTTCCCCATTCACAACAACTAATGCACAGCAAGGACCATATGGCCGGCCTCACTATGAAACACAATGTCCCTCGTTGACCCAAGGCCCTTGAGGCAACACTAGAGACACAAGGTCGGGATTGTACCTGGTATGAGCCCACCACACTGAGGTAAAACACTAAGGGCACGCAGCAGAGCAGCAGGGGGAGCAGAGCATGGAGTTCCTGAGGGAGTGTCAAGAATATAGTTTGGGGCAAGGTGTGGCACCCCATCGGACTCAACTGGAGGGCACTCCTAGAGGTCGGCAAACAGATCTTGAACTATTGACATGTTTTTCTTTTGTTATTATTATTTTCATTTTTTACTTATTTATATATATATTTTGGACATTGGTTTTTGTTGTCATTGTTTTATTTTCTTTTGCTTCAACCTGTGATGTTTTGTGTTTTTTTTTTTTTACATATTATAATCTCTGCAAGTCTATCTAGATAAAATAGGCTGGATGAATAATCTGCAAAAGAAAACAATGGAACTAATGGTTTCTGGGGACATGGGTGAGGGAAAGGAGGTGGTGTTGACCAACTCAAGGACAAGGGAGAGACAAGTGACCCCAAATCAGTGACAAAGTGGGTGTGAGAGACCTGCTAGGGATTGATCAAGAGAAATGTAACTGAGAGAAATTACTGAAACCCAAATGAAGATAAAGCATGATAGTGGGACAAGAGGAAAGTAAAAGGAAATAGTGGACATAACTAGGAGGCAAAGGGCATTTATAGAGGTCTAAATACAGGCATGTATATAGATAAATATACTTATATATGATGGCAAAATAGATCTACATGCATATACTTATAGAGTTAGTATTAAGGCGAAGATGGACATTGGGTCTCCACTCAAGTACTTCCTCAAGGCAAGAACAATTTGTTATATTAAATTGGAATTCTATGATGCGCACCTTCTCAGCCTGATTGCTGAAGACAAATGTGTGCATAAGCAAAAGTGGGGAAGAATGCTGATGGTTCTTGGCTATCAAAAGATATAGTATCTGGAGTCTTAAAGGCTTGAAAGTAAACAAGTGGCCATCTAGCTCAGAAGCAACAAGGCCCACATGGAGGAAGCATACCAGCCTGTGTGATTATGAGGTGCCAAAGGGATCAGGTATCAGGCATCAAAGAACTAAAAATTATATCTTAATAAATGAGGGGGAGTACAGATTGGGGCTCCAAAGTCTATCAGTAGGTGAAGCCCTCCCCCTTACAGAAGGGTCACAGGGAGGTGACGAGCCAGTCAAGGTACAGTGTAGCAATGGCGAAACATGCAACGTTCCTCTAGTTTTTCAATGCTTTCTCCTATCATGATTCCAATTCTATCTTACAAATTTGACTGCACTAGAGGAGGTACACCGGTACAGACAGGAACTAGAAACATGGGGAATCTAGAACAGATATTTCCTTCAGAACCAGTGGTAAGAGGAGGATAGAAAGAAGGTGAGTAGAAAGGGAGAACCGATTATAAGGACTTATATATAACCTCTTCCCTGGAGTATGGACAGCAGGAAAGTGAGTGAAGGGGACATCGGACAATGTATGATATGACAAAATAATAATAATTTGTAAATTATGGGTTCATGAGGGAAGGGGATGCAGGAAGGGTGTGGAAAAAGGAGGAGCTAATACCAAGGACTTAGGTAGAAAGGAAATGTTTTGAGAATGATGATGGTAACAAAGTACAAATGTGCTTAGCATACAATGGATGTATGTATGGATTGTTATGTGTTATATAAATTTTTTTTTAGTATATGTGCTGCCAAAGTGAGCACAAATATATATATATATGTTTTAAAAGAACTATTTCTTCTTAGATTAGTGTTACAATTTAGTGCAAGTTTAAAATCCATTCGTATAACTATGGTTTATATAGTTTCCTGGTTCACCTTAAAGACATTATTATTATTATTTTATTGAAGGACATCATAAATTATTCCCATGGGGTAGATGGTCATTTTATTTATATTGCCATTTACTTAAGCCATTAATATAGAATTTAAAGCACTGTTGAGAAAAAGATAGCTTTTATATGCAGGAAAGTTTTTTTAAACCAAAAT
>PVJH01049344.1:0-10353 GCA_004026705.1 Nesogale talazaci
TACAGCTGGGAGAACTCTGGGAGACAGGGTTTCTCTCTGAGGAGCTGCACCAGTGGAAGACCCAAAGCTGAAAGAGGAAACAAAAGTCCCCAGAGGGAACCGAGGCCTCCGGCACTCATAGCAACCGCAAGCCTCGAAGCTGGTAACCATAGAGCAACAGACTTCAGACTTCAAACATAGCCCGGGCCCTGGGCAGAAAGCAACCCCCCCCCCCCCCCCCCGTGAAAGTCCTGTCTACCTCAGTATCTCTGGTGCACTATAAACTGTTGGGCTTTCAGCAGCAGCCGTACCCCAGAGAGAAAGCAAGGATCACAGCACAGCTCCAACAGGACAGAACCGGTTAAGCCACCCAACACATGGTCCTCCATTAAAGGTTCTCAGGGGAAGGGCAACCTTGTTCCATATCTGATCAGTCATTTTCGCAGAGACAGAGATTCCAATGAAAATGCTTCAAATAAAAAATAAAGTAATGGAAATAAAGAAGGCTCTCAACAGTCTCATTGGGAGACATAACAGCTGAGAATAAGGCCCAGCTATAGCTCTCTAAAAATTTCATTTCCTACATAAAAGACTGAGATGTGTAAATCTTTCCTAACATGTATAGCATCTTCAAAACATGTGCATCAAAAACTTATGGACACGAAAGAGAAACAGACAAGTACACATCTCGTCAGAGCGTTCCCTTTTTTTTAAATAACTGATAGAAAAAGTAGGCAGAACATTTGTAAGAATATGTTTTTTAAAACCTTAATGTCATCGTTGAATTGATCACGACTTCTGGCAACCCTATGGGACAAAGCAGGACTTTGGGCTTCTGCGATGGTTCATCTTTGTGTACAGGAGCAGGCACTGCCTGGTCTTTCTCCCTTGGAATTGCTAGTGGGTTTGAACTGTCAACTTCGTGGCTGGTCGCCCCATGCTTCCCCCACAGCACCGCTCGGGCGCCTTGGTCAGGCTACGGATGAACTGAGCAGCACTATTCACCAACTACCCCTAAGCGACGTTTAGAGGACACTCAGAGAAACACAAGCCTGGAGTTCCAACGCAATCGTCAATCACTAAGGGGGGAAGAGAAGGCCGCCTGCTCCTGGGAAGATCAACTGTGTCAGAAAGCCGAGGCGGGGTCGCGATGAGTCAGGATCCCTTCCATGGCCATGGGTGAGGGCTAGAGGGCACAGCAGCAGGAGGAAGACTTTGTTCAGGTGTATGTAAAACATTGACTCAGGCTCGCCATCGTCTTGACTATAAGACAAAACTTTACACAGTTAGGGAGTAGAATTGCTATTTTTTGCCTTCTTTTATCATATCAGAATCAAATGTAAACTCAGCAGCAGTGTATCTGGCAATATACCCAAATATGTGAAAATTAAACAATAGGCTGCCAAATATCCCATGGGACCAAGAATGAGTTTTAAGGGAAATTACAAAAGAAAGAAAATGTGTGGGCTACAGATAAAGCAGTACTGAGAGAGGAATTTATAACACAGTGCAAATATAAAAAAATGGAGGAAAGTATAAAATCAATAGTTTAACCTTCCACCGTGGGAAACGAGAGACAGGACAGGAAATTTTTAACAAGGAGGAAGAGGGAAATAATAAAAGTGGATCCCCAGTCAATGAAATTGAGACAGGAAAAGAGCAGGGAAAATGAATTGAACCAGAGCTGGTTCTTTGACATCTTACCAAAGCAAATCTTAGGTGGCGTGGAGAAAGAGAGTAAGAGACAGAAAGAGACAGAGAGAGGCTACGAATTCCAGTAGGAGAACTGAAAGAAGAGACATCACAACTGATCTCACAGATACTGAAGGGATCTTATGAGAATGCTGTGAACAACTTTATTCCCATAAATCCACCAATTTAGATAAAATGCCAAATTCCTTTAAAGGCACAAACCAGCAAGGCCTATTTATTAAGAAATGGAAAACATGAATTCCCTACAAGATGCCAGAAATAGATCTAACAAAAATATGGTTTTTTGATTTTTGATAAAAGTACATAGGAAAGTCATTGGAAAAGGATATATATATATATATATATTAACAAATGGTGTTGGAACAACTTAACTATCATGTGTTTAAAAGTTTTTGACACATACTTTGCAATTTATATGTAGCCTATTTTTATAAAACTTAATTCAGGGCTGAGCCCCAGTGGCATAGTGGTTGAGTGCGGGACTGTGGCCCATTGGCTTGCTGGTTCAAATGTAGCAGCGGCTCTCTGGGAGCAAGGCTGGGTAGCTCCCATGACCACCAGAGGACAGTGATGTCCCCCGCAAAAAACCAAAAACTTAATTCAAAATGGACAATAGACCTAAATATAAAAATATCCATTTTCAAAAGAGAAAAACATAAGAAAATTATTTGCGTGACCTTGAATTTGGCAATTCATTTTTATATACAAGGAATCTATAAAAAAGTTTGTGGAAAAGTGGAATTGGGAGGTAATAGAGTTTTCCCACAAGCTTTTTGAAGTCCCCTTATATAATATCATATACATAATCCATAGGGGGGGAAATTTATTAATTGTGCTGTATCAAAATCAAATATTTTTACTCTATGAAAAACAATGTTAAGTGAATTAAAGGCCAGGCCACAGACTGGTACAAAGTATTTGCAAATCATATAGCTTATAAAGGACTTGATTTGGGATATAGAAAGGTACCTCAAAATTTTAGAGTAAGACAACAAACAATAAAAAAATGGGCAAAAGAGACACTTTACACGATAGAAGATATATAGATAGCAAATAAGTATGAAGAGATTTTCCAGGATTATTTGTCATCATGGAAATACAGATGTACACTACCATGAGAAATATAAATAAACACTGCCATGCCTAGTTGAATGACTGAAACACATTTTAAAAGCCCACCGACATAAAACACGCTGGTGAGCACACGGAGTGATCAGAATGCTCACTCTTTGGTGGTGGGAGTGCACAATGACTCAGCTTTTTTGCAAGAAGCTAGTTAAACAGTTATCCAGAGAGATAAGCCAGAAGCGCCACACTGCCTGGCAACCCACTCCCAGTAGTTCCTCAATTAACGGAAAATGTTCAAACAAAAACCTAGAAATAGATGTTTATAGCAGCTTTAGACATAATCAGTAAAAATGAGAAGCAATTTCTGCAGAGTAATAGAAAACAACTCTAGCATAATCTGATGGAACACTAGTTGGAAATAAAAATCAATGAGCTTTTGATTCATGCGACACCGTGAGTGCATCCGAAGTGCATGTTACTAAGTTCAAGAGTTCCCTCCCTTGATCAAATGCATTGCCAATGAGTTTATTTGGATTCTGGCAACCCCACTGGACAGAGTAGAAGTGCCCCTGTGGGTTTCTGGGACTTGAAATCTTTAAGGAGTACACAGCTTCATCTTTCTCCTTCAGAGCAGCTGGTGGGTTTGAACTGCTGAACCTGTGATTAGCAGCTTAAGGTGTACCACCAGGTCTATCAGGATAAAAACCAGATCAATGGTTGCCAGAGCAATATACAGAAGAACTTCTAAGGCAAGCAAGCTGTTTGGTATGGCATCGGGTGATGTTTACCTAGCTCTATGCACTTGTTAAAACCCAAAGAACTGGGGCTGAGCCCCGGTGGCGTAGTGGTTGTGTGCGGGACTGCGGCCCACTGGGACGGAGGTTCAATTCCAGCAGTGGGGCTGGGCCTCCTACTCCCACCACTGGAGAGCAGTGATGCCCTCCTCCCCCCACCCCCAAAAAAAAAAAAAAAAGAAAGAAAGAAAGAAAGAAAACCCAAAGAACTTTACTTGGTTGTTAACCAAAAGGTTGCTTTTTGAATCCTCTAGCTGCTCCGGCAGAAAGATGTGGCCATCTATGAACCATACAGGTTACAGGCTTATAGACCCCATGGGGCAGTTCTATTCTGTATTGGAATCCATTTGATAGCAACAGGTAAGTAAGATGAGGTGGAAGACAAAGTGAACTGTGTATAAGAACACGGCACTCTACTTCGTAAACTTGTTTCTCATGGGTATAGGACTCTTACACGTATACTGCAGTTGAACACATAGTAAGTGGATGGTCACAATGTTTCACAATGTCAGAGAAAGGCATAAGCAAGAAGGAAAAGTAAACTGAACCCTTTGTTGCTGGCTTAGATTCGGAGACTTTGCAGGAATTCCTGGTTAGCTGAACAGTTGAATAAGTATAACGATTATACAGAGCAAGAATGACATGGCATAAATAGCACACATCTGGATAGTACCTAGTCTGCTGGGGGTCTGCATCAATGACACCGCAATTACAATGAGTACCCTCCGTGTCCATATTTTGCTGTGTAAGTGCCATTTAGAACTAGGGGTCTAGGAGACATAGTGGAATCTAGGTGTGGGGAGGTGAAAACGCACGCTAAGCCTGGAGCATCTTGTAGTGACAGAGAATTAAGCCCTGGAAAACAAAATGAATGGGCATGGGGCGGGGACACAGGGCCAACCCTGAAGACCTACCAAGGACTAGCACTGAGCAGCTACAGCAACAAAAGAAATAAAAACATCGGATCATAACTGAAAAAGTATAAAAAGAGGGGCTGATAGCAAGGGCTCAAGCAGAAAGAAAATGTTTTGGAACCTATGATGGCAACATATGTACCGATGTGCTTGATATAATTGCTGTGTGGATTATTATAAGAGCTGTAAGAGGCCCCAATAAAATGATTTAATCAAAGATAAAGTATAAAGTGAGTATATGTGAATCCACATTGATAAGACTAAATAATCACATAAACAAATACATAGAGGAAACAGATCTTCCTTGTAGAGGAATTCCAAATCATACATGTAGATATCCTCCTTCCAGCATTTGGAACTTTAGTTTCCTCTCCTCCCTACCCTCAGAGTAGACTAGGTTGAACAAATCATTTCCAAAGAATGGAGTATGAAAGGGGGTGGGGGAATAGCAATGTTAGAGCTGAGAGAAACCTGTCAATCACTAGCTGAGTCACTAAGATGAAGGTCACCAGAGATCTCCATCACAAGTCATTGGGCTATCCTGTACCCCTGAGATGATGTGATCAGAGTGGAGTTTCACCTGCTGTGGCACTCTTCCCCAAGCCCCACCACCTCTGCAGAGTCAGCAGAAAAACATCAAGCAAACCCAGCTGAGAGGTGTTCTAGAAAATGCCTGACTGGACCTCAAAACTGTCAAGGTCATGAAGAGCAAGGGCATTCTGAGAGACTGTCGCAGACCAGAGGACAACAAGGAGACAAAACTATTAAATGCAAAGATCAACTGAAACCAATCCTGGGCATTGCTGGGGGAAACTACAAAATCCCAGTAAAGCCTGAAGTCGACATGTTGGTTTCCCTGTTTGAGCACGGTAAACCCGGCAATAGAATGGCATTGGGGGGAAGTCACAAACGAGTAAGCAGCTTACAGGAATGCTCTCCATCTGCATGTTTTCTGCACATCTAAAGTATTCCAAAACAAGAAAGCTTACAAAAATTTTTTTATAAAGGCCTTTTACATACACAGTGTTCAGAAGAATTCTGAATAAATCAAATAATGACAGAATAATACGTGAAAAAAAGAAGCTTAAGAATAGGATAAACCCCTGCCATCGGGTCAATTCCCACTCAACAGCAGTCCTATAGGACAGAGGGAATGGCTCCTGGGAGTTCTAAGACTAACAGCAGTCCTATAGGACAGAGAGAATGGCTCCCGGGAGTTCTAAGACTGAAGCTCTTTACAGGAGCGGCAGCTTCATCTTTCCCCCACAGAGCGCCTGGGGCGTTTGGACTGCTAAGCCTGTGTCTGGCAGCCCAATACTTAATTCACTATGCCAGCAGGGCTCCTTTGAGAACAATAGCCACCAACCCCCAAAGTGCCCCTGAGTGCATTCTGACTCCCACTGACCTAAAAGGACAGGGTAGAACTGCCTCATGAGGGCTGAAGGCCATACATCTTTATGGGGACAGGTGGTCACATCTTCTCTCACAGAGCACACTATCAAGTTAGTTTGAACCACAGACCTTTTGGTTATCAATCTGAGTCACTGCACCACTAGGGCTTTCTATACACTCAGAGACACACAAAGTATCTATTGACCTATTAGGAAGGAAAGAAAGATGCACAGAGAAAGCAACAAAGCCCACATGGAAGAAGCATACCAGTCTATGTGACCACGAGGTGCCAAAGGGGTCAGTTATCAGGATTTAAGAACAAAAAATCATAACATTGTGTGTTCATCTTCCTGATATGATTGCAGATGACAAATGGGTGCATAAGCAGATATGGTGAAGAAAGCTGGTGGTGCCCAGCTATCAAAAGATATAGCGTCTGGGTCTTAAAGGCTTGAGTAAATAAGCAGCCATCCAGCTCAGAAGCAACAAAGCTCACATGGAAAAAGCACACCGACCTGTGTGACTATGAGGTGTCAAAGGGATCCAGTGTCAGGCATCAAAGAGCTAAAAATGTTATCATTATAAATGAGGGGGAGTACTGAGTGGGGAACCAAAGCCCAAAATAGGTGAAGTGACATCGCCTCACAGAGGGGTTGCAGTGAAGAGAGGAGCCAATCAAGGTGCAGTGTGGCAACAATGAGTTATGCAACTTTCCTCTAGTTCTTAAATGCTTTCTCCTACCTACTATCATGAACCCAATTCTACCTTACAAATCCAGCTAGACCAGGGGATGTATACTGGAGCCAGAAACATGGGGAATTCAGGATAGATGACCCCTTCGAGGCCAGTGGTGGGGGTACTGATACCAGGAGTGTACAGAGAGGGTGGAGTGGAAGGGGGGAACCAATTGCAGGGATCTACATATGATCTCTCTGGAATACGGACAGCAAAAAGTGGGTGAAGGGACACATCAGACAGAGTACGATATGAAAAATAACAATGTGTAAATTATTAAAGGTTTATGGGGGACAGAGAGTGGGGAGGGAGGGGAAATATGGTGAGCTAGTACTGGGAGCCTAAGGGAGGATGTTTCAGAGGTGATGATGGCAAAAGGTGTGAAAACGTGGTATGCATACAATTGACATATTTATTGATCGTGATGGGAGTTGTATGAGCTCCCAATAAAATGATTTATTTTTTTAAAAAAAGATACAGAGAAAAAGACCAGAAACAGATGTCCTTGAACATTAACAGTAGTTACTTCTTATTATTGAACTCAGATCCCCCCCAACTCTTTTCAGGGGGGTATGTATTTCTCAACCACTCTGCAATGAACAAATATTACTCTGAAATACTTTTGTCTGATATATATTTTTTAAAACTGCCTTACTGGTTGATAGTAGCTAGGTCTCAAATTACTCCAGGAGCTGCTACTTGGTGCTCTGATGAAGAAAGGTCCTCTGAGCAGACACGGGTGAGAATTCAGAACACACCGCCTCGCTCCTGTCGAGTCCCAATGAAAATCTAATTCCTCCAAAACATTCATGGATTTTGCTTTGTTTGACTCTCATGATTTCTTGGGACCTTTGCAGACAGCCCATGCTGTGCTCCTTGAGGGGCTTTGAAAAGCGTATGGAAAGGTGATTCTTTTCATTCCATTGTCCACGAATGTTTTGAAGCTTCCTCATGTCATCTCTGACAGGGGTGCATGTTTGGCCTTATCTTTCCAAGAAGAATTTCATAGCCTGGACTATAAGAGCTGTCTCTCTGTTGCTTCTCTGTCGTTCCTCCCCCTTGCTCATTCACATGTTTGCTCAGCTTTCACTTATCCAGCACGTTGGCTACCTCTTTGTACCTGGTAAAGGAGTCCTGGTGGTGCTGTGGGTTAGGCACTGGGCTTCTAATTGCCAGGTCAGCAGTCCGTGCCCACCAGCTGCTCTATGGGAGAAACACGAGGCTTTCTGCTTCTCTCTAGATGTACGGCCTCAGAAGCCCTCTACGAGCTGCGATGAGTCGGAATCCAGCTGGTGATAGTTTGGGGGGGTTGGGTTAGTATGTGCTTGACACACTGCTCGGCAATACAGTCATGAGTTGGTCCCTTTGCTCTGGTGAAGACTGCACTTTAGTTGGGTGGCCGTAAATCAACAACGCGCACACAAATGGCACGTGTAATGAGGAGCACTGGTCACGCGCTGAAGGAAAGAAAGCGTTGGGAGCATCCTCCAGGTGGCACCTAACAACCTTGGGTGAGGAGGAAGCTGGAAAGACCAATCAGGAAGGCAGAGTACAGGCTGAAGAGGAAGCCGAGAAAGACAGCAGAGCTGAGAAGGGTGAGTGTCCCAGGCCTAGCTCTGGCGTGGGCCCAGGGCCGGGGACCAGAGAGTCACAGCAGCACGCAGGCCTGAGCTGCCCGACCCGACGCTACTCACCATTTTCTTCAGTCTCTTTTCTTCACGTTGTCTTTCAAGCTGAGCCTCCTTTTCTTCCGCCTCCCGCTTCTGGCGCTCCTCCTCTTGGGCCTTTAGCTGGGCCTGATGGAGATTAGGAGCCAGGTAAGGAAATGAGCCCTTCTAGGCCTGCCACGAGCTAGTCGCCCTGACTCGGGGAGGGCTCTGCACCCAGTGCTAACGGTGGGTGGCCTCGCTGAATGCGTGGTCATTTATAAAATGTGCAAGTTTCGCCAGAGGAACCATTTTCTATTTTGGAAGTCACACAGAGGAAAAGAAAGACCATTTTCATCACAAAAATCATTATTTTGGATTCTTATGTTGAATGATGAAATGAGAAAGAGAGAGAGACAGAAAGAGAGAGAAAGAGAGGTACAAAGAAGGTTTCTTTCCTTTCCCCAGAAAGCCACTTCTAGCAGTCTGAGTCTAAACTTGGGACAAACAAGGGTCTCTCCTTGCAGTCTGAACAAATGCTTTGCCCATGCTCAGCAGGGTGGACGTCTCCTACAACATTCTGGGCTGGATTCTGGGTAAAGCTCGATTTGCTTGCTCTCATCAATTTCTGTACTATTTTCTTCCTGCACACTCATGGCACTGATGGCTCCCCTCCTCACAGTCCTAAAATTGTCATGAAGGTCATGCCCGTAGGAAAAGGGCTGCTTTCCAAAGTTGGCTCAGTTCTAATGTCACAAGAGGCTGAAACCAGCAAAGATGTCACTTTAAAATAACAACCTATTCAAGTCCCTTTTCTTGCCTCAGTTTGCATTCTGTATTTATTACCAGTTTCTCCTCGTCTTGTTTTCTCTTCTTCTCTGCCAAGATCCGCCTCCGTTCAGCTCTCTGAATTGCTCGCTCTTCCATGGCTAGAAAACAGTACCGGGGGAGTTGGCAGAAGTCTCTCCATTGCACAGTCACCTTTAGTCTCACCAGCCCCTGGGCTTACTTGCAAGTTGAGGGTCACAATCCCAAACTTATAGATGTATGGACATTTAAATACGGTCTCAAGTTAAATCCCCCCAACCCAACCCAAGCCGTGCTGAACCACTTGCAGGCTGTTTTTGCTGACATTTCTACCTGAATACTTATTGACTGCTCTAAGTAAGATATGCTTTGATGATACGCTTTTAGTACCTGAAACCCAGAAAGCAGAATTTTAATTTGATGAGTGCAGCAAACTTTAATTACCGCTATCAAATACTTTGAGACTAGAATTGTTCCTCGGCCCCCATTAAGTGAGCCTGCTAATTTTTAAGACTGTGTACATATGTCTGCAGAAGGACCAACAACAAACAAACTGAAATTTGGGGTCACGATGAATACATTTTAAGCTCGCTTTCAGGGCTGGATATGCAGATGGGCAGGAAATGGAACTGTACCAGGCACTGGGAGTACTGGCATCTGAATGAATTTGAGTGTCAGACTTGTGTTCTTGACAGTCTACTAAATATCGATCCAAAAGAAGCAAATGTGCAAGATGGTCTGATAATATGACTCTGTAATCACTCGGGGCTTCACAGGAGGGGCCCCGGGGGGTCGGGGGGGTGGGGGGGGGGCGGAATCAGAGTTCTGCTCCTCTGAGGCAGAGAAGAGTTACTCTCAGTTCCCTGTGCCATGTTCGGGAGAAGATTTCAATTCCAATTTTTAGAATTAATGAGAAAACTCACCAGACTATGTTCTCTTACGGGCAGAGGTGCACCCTTTGCAACAAAGAGTCGTGGTGGTGCCAGTGACGCAGAGGCCTTGCAGCCGGGAGAGACGTGAGACCAAAAGGGGAGCTCATCGAGTGGCAAAGGCTCTGTAAACAGGCCCTTTCGCGAGTTTTCTGAAGCTAACCACTAAAGGCTACATGAACAGTCGTCAGAGATTCCGAAATGCCAACTCTTTCATCGAGGTGGCTCTGTTAGGCAATGACTGCTAACGGCAAGGTCAGGGGTTCAAACCCACTAGCTGCTCCAACAGAGAAAGAGGGTACTTTCTCTTCTGTAAAGATTTACAGTCTTGGAAACCCTCTGTAGGGTCACTCTGAGCGAATCCGCTCCATGGCAG
>PVJH01049345.1:0-10368 GCA_004026705.1 Nesogale talazaci
ATTATCACACATGTATATAAAATAAAAAGTTTTTCTTGAAAATTTACAGGCAAAATCAGGGTCCCTCCTGAAACTGTTTTTTAATGTGCAGTGAGGTGAGAGACAAACTGAGTCATTTTTTTATTGTCACTCTTCCATTGGGGCTTGGAGAGTGATTACAGGGATGAGCAACAACTAGCAAGGGGAAAATCATTTCAAAGTAAGCATTCAAAGCTCTAACAGACAGGACCTGGTCCAACTCATTTTTACCGAAAAGGTAAAATGAGAAAGTAAGAGTAAATTTTCAATTGTCACTCTATTTCTAAGAAGTGAGTCTTCCACAAGAGAGATAAATCAATATTTTTGTTTCTCATAATTTGTCTTATTAAAAAGATGGCTCCCTTCATTTCCAGAACATAAACACAGAGATTTACTTACCTCTATGTGTGCTTGTTGTTGTTTATGCATGTAACATGTATGCAGGCTCTCTGATGGGGTGCAGGTACGTGTTATGGGGGGAATTTGGGAGTCCATTTAAGTTTTTATTAGGATGCTAGTTTTGCATGTGGCTGATAGGTGTGTAAAAGTCTATTCTGATGCATAACAACACAACGGGCAACAGAATAAGAAAGGTAATAAAACATTAACAACAAAAATCCTCATTATATCTTTACAACCATGGAACTGGACTTAAGAAAAATAATATTTGAATAAAATTTAAAAAGAAAAATAATGTTTGAAGTGTACTGGCCAAAAATCTTACACTTACTCTTTTGAAAACATTGGCATATATACTTTACTTATACATGTTGCATTGCTTAAGATATCAATATGTTATTTTTACATAGAAAATGCTACCTTAGTGGTTGCATCAAAAATTTTATGAATAGCTAGTAGAATAAGAGGTTTGAAGAGACCAGGAGACAGTGGTGGGGGTTAAAGGGAGTTAACATCAAGGATTCCATGTAGAAACAGTATGTTTGAAAGCTGACAGTGGTAGCAATTGTATATTCTGCTTGACACAATTAAATGTAGAATGATATGACAGATGTATTAAATTCCAACTAATAAAATAAAACTAGAAAAATTTGTTCTTCACTAATGAAATATCCTAGAGCATATATATGGAAGCACAATTGGATAAAACATAGGAAGGGTTATAGTAAAAGTATGAAACAGAAGTAAAAACATATTACCAAGGATAAAACAAATAATTTATGGAAAAATAATTTTAGATGTTCAAAAGTATAGATACTTTGCATATGTTGAATATGATAGCTGAGTAAATATATGTAGAAAGATCATAAATATGTGTGTGCATGTCTGTGTGTGAATGGTGTATTTATATGCTGTCATGAATAAGCACTAACATATTTTGGAGATTCATATGTGCATATTTTCAAGCACTGAATTATATTTACAATGGTTGAAAATAAACACCATGTGTTTATTATGATGTTACCTTGAGAATCATTGTTCTATAAATCAACACACTTCAAAACACAGATGGTATTATTTTGTTAAAAGACCAATCCTTACATTTCATTTGCATATTGTAAATACATATGATAATTAGAAAATATTCATATCATAGATCAATTAATATAAAAAGACACAGGAGGGGAAAAGGCACAAGGTAATTATTGTCTTTTTCTCTCTCTCTTTTAAATTCTACTCAAGTATTAGGCACAGTTTTACATAAAAAATTGTCAGCTTTACATTTAGAAATTCGTGTTGTTGTGAGTCTGTTGTGACTCATAATGATCACATTTATAGCAAAAGGAAATGGAGCCCAGTCTGTGTTAACCTCACAATTACTATGCTTAAGTCCATTGTCTCAACCATTGTGCAGACAATGTTCTGAATCTTCATGAGATTTTCATTATTGAGCAAATTTGGAAGCCATGTATAATATAACTTTTCCCACTTGCTCTTTGTGTTCCTGGTTTCCATCGCCCCTTCTTCCTAATAGTTCAAAACACTGTTGTTGGTAAATGCTGCTTATTTGTTCTGGAACAACTGGTAATTCTAAGGTCTGTATGAACCACTCATGTTATTGCTCTGCTTATAGGTCTCCCTAATGTTTGGCTATGCAATCAATTATAGGGTTTAATTCAGTCCCAGGCTTGCAGACTGACCAAGGTTTATATTTGACAGTTATGTGATCTAGCAGTTATGTAATGGTATAAAAAAGTCTTGGCAGCACATTGGGTTAACTATTCATCTATTATCTGGCTGGTGGTTCAGATACATCAGCTATTCCATGGGAGGGATTAGGTACTCGGCTCCAATACTGAATCTAGCCTCAGAAACCCTACAGAGAAGCTCAACACTATTTTATAGGATTAATAGCAGCCTCATACCTGTGACTTTTTCAGCAGGTCACTGATGGCTCTTCAGCTTCCCAGCCATGGTGCACTAGTGTCTGTACCTCTGCCAAGGGTGCAGCAGGCCCTCGTAATCCCACTTCCAGCCCAACCCAGACCCTCTCAGCAATTTCTCCCTTTGGCGGCACCTGGACTTGTAACTCTTTTGCAGGCTTGGCCCATGATCTTTCTCCCACTCCCATCCCCCAATGGGCAGAACTCAACACTACAGCACTTCCACTAAAACACACAAGTCACATGACTTCCATACTCTGCTACCCATGATCTGGTAGAACTCCCACCAGGTCATTCCACACCCCATATCCGCGTTGCCATACCTACCTGCACTGGTGTCACAGCTTGCTAAAGACTACCTGCCTCAATCCACTCTCCAAGGTTTCCCTCTGATGTTCTCTACCCAACTGCTGCTGCCCCAAGCCCAATCAGCTTTGATAGCTACTCACCTGCAGAACACACCATTTGGCCACTGTTCCATTCAGGCTATCCAACCTGCCCCCAAAGCAATGGAATTTTGGTATGCAAAAGTGAAAGGGAAACCTCACAGGAATAGAGTTAGTCCAATCTCTGGAACAATTGGGTTAGACAGCCTGCAGAAGAATTCCTGCCAGCCTCCCAAAGAGAGACACAGGCCTCTTTGAATCCTCAGAAAATGGCAATTGAACTCATCCAAAATGATGCACAGAGAGCAACATGTAGCAACAAACACAAGGAAAAAAGAGGAGGAGAAAAAAACCACGCAATGTCAGAAGAAGTCCTGAAGCTTCCTATTGTGCAGAGAAGAAACTGAAGGTGACCTATCACAGAAAGAGATCTTCAGAATGCTGCTTGGAGTCATGCAGGATATGAGGGAAGCAATTCAAAAAAGGATGAAGTGACAGAGGAAATAAAGGACAGGCAACAAAGGGGAATACAAGAGTTAAGGGATGAGGTAGGAAAAGGAAACAATAGGTTAACAGAGTTCATAATCAGGCAAGAAGAAGTAGAAAATGCTATAGTGACCTTGGGGCAGACTTGAACAAACAGGAAATGCAATCAAACAAGATACTATATATACTTGAGTATAAGGTGATCTGAGTATCAGCTGAAGAACCTAATTTTACCACAAAAACTGCATTAAAATATGCTGATAAAATTGGCTTATACATTAGCATATATGGTGATCTGGGAAGTTGTAGAAAATCTGAGAACAATGTCTCATGCTACCAATAGAAACAATATCCAAATAGTTGGATTGCCAGAACAATACAAAGAGACAATGGCAAAAATTGCAGGAGAATTCTTAGAGAAAATCAGAATATGCTTAGGCCTATCAATAAACACTCTGCAGTGAGTGAGGAGAAAATGGAATAAACTCTTCTGAATGCTGAAAGAAAACAATGCAAACCCATCAATTTTCTACCAAGCCAAATTATCTATTAAGAAAGATGGAGAGGTAGGAATCTTCATGGGTGGGGTGGGATGGGGGGTGGGAGAAGGAAAACTCGAAGAATGCAATAATGCAAACCCAGTTCCACAAAAACTTGCTAACCCTGTGTTGTCAGAATAACAATCACAGAGCACATGGAAAACTCCAGAGCACTACTGCAAGAAATCAGATCTGACCTCCATATAAGGAAAAATATTCCATGTTCATGGATTAGAGGACAATTTAGTAAAGATGTCAGCCCTGCCCAAGGCAATATGTAAGTTTACTATCCCAATACATATACCAACATCTTTCTTCAAAGGATCGGGCTACATCTTCATACACAAAGTGAAGCATCTCTAAATCAGCAGAGAACTCTCCCACAAGTAGAGAGCCACAGTGCCTGCTTCATCCGACTTTACCTGACTTTAGCACCTATTATAAAGCCACAGTGATCAAAACAGCATGGTACTGGTATAACAGCAGATACTCAAACCAATGGGGGAAGAAAAACAGAAATGATATCATTTGCCTTCAGACAACTGAATCAGTGCCCCAATAATATCAAATGGAAAGGAGATGCCCTCTTCAACAAGTGGTGCTAGAAAAAAAAAATGCAAACATGTCTGCAGAAAATGAAGCAAGACTCTTATCTCACTCCAAACACAAGACATAATCCAGTATATATTTTTTCTGAATGAAATGTCTTCCCTTTCCCATTATATAGTCTACCAAATCTATTTTCTTTAATTTCCCTATATAAGATGAAATATTATCCTAATTTCCTTCCTCAGCTACATAAAATGACTTGTAAAATACGTGTGTCTGTGCTTAAATGATCAGCTGAAAGACCAGTGAAACATTCAATAAGCAGTTGAAAATGAATGTTAGTTAAAAAAAATAATGTGATAGCATCTGAAAGCATTGACTGATAAAGTACATAAACTCAACAAAAATCATTGTCAGGATGTATAATGTATTTAAAATGTGATTAAGTGCCAAAGAGGAAGGAAATTAAGAGTTTTTCTAATTCCTCTGCTAAATATTATACAATTTACTTATTCACTTCTGTACAGAGGATAGTGAAATGTTCTTACAATATATTTTACAACATTAATTGATGAAATTTAACAAGAAAATTAGTAGCAAGCATAAAGAGTATGACTCCTAACATGCAAATAATCACAATGATCCTGAAATTCATTCCTGACTCTTCTAATAAGAGAAGAGGCAGACTTTCAGGAAAGTAGGTCAAGGAAAATAAACATGCAAATGTATCTTTTCCACAGATGAATTATCAAGATAAACCAGCAGAAATAGATCTAACTGCATCAGTGAAATTTGTTCTATTTAGTTTTGCTGAAACGTCCCATATACAGTGGTTTCTATTTAATCACCTATATTATCCTGATGAGCAATGGAGCAATATTTCTAATAGCAAAACTGGATTTTGCCCTCCTGAGACCAATATACTTTTTCCTAGCACATGTGTTTTCATTGGAAATGTGCTATATTTCCCTAACACTGAGCAGAATGCTTATGGATCTTGGGACAGAGAAGAAGAATTTCCTCAGCTGCTTGTGCTACACAGATGTCCTTTTCCAATATGCTTGGAAGCACCGAGTGTTTACTTCTGTCAGTGATGGCCTATGACTGCTACGTGGCCACTTGTTACCCTTTGCACTACCCTCTCATCATGAACCACAGGCTCTGTTTCCAGCTCCTATAAAGTTTGTGTTCCATTACAGATTGGGCAGACATAGCAGATTTTCTCTCTGCCTTTTTGTGGATCTTTGGAAATCAATCACTTCTTCTATTACATCCCCCAACCCATTCCCAGTTCTTGAAACTTTTTTGGAGGTTCTAGCAGGGGAGCGCAGCTACTCATATACCCTCGACCAAAGGACAGTCCTCCTATCAGGGAACATCATCCTCATTAACTGAGTACGCAGCTTTGCCATGCCCAGTTCTTAAGCTGGCTTGTGTGGACACCCATGTCAATGAGATGGTGGTCTACATATTAGCTATGCAATTTGTCATAATTACATTTCTGCTGATCCTTGGCTCCTAGAGTAAAATCATCACCATCTGAAGTTATCTTCAGCTGCAAGTCATTCCAAAGCCTTCTCTACCTGCTCATATCATGTTATGATTGTGGTTTTAATACTTGTTTCAGTAACTTTTACCTACTGAAGACCCAAGAAGGGTCACTCAGTGGCAAAGCCCTTACCTTTTTCTACACTATACTCACTCCAATTTTAATCCTGTGATGTACAGATTAAGGAATAGGGATGTCATAATGGCACTGAAAAAAAGCTGTTATGCAAATACATTTCAACAGATGAATAGTTTTAAAATGTCATTTAGTGACTCATACCATTTGTAATTCTGAAATTCATTTACGTAATGTCCTCCCTCAATAAGGACTCTTTCGGGGTTTCTATTTAGTAAGCTGTAATAAATAATCTGCTAGCTTACATACAGGAAAAAAAAACCCTTCATTTCTATTGAGTTATGATACTCATTTTAATAATCTGGTTTGGAATATGTGATAAATAAAACTCCACAGACATTTTGACCTCACAATGACTTTCTCTAGAAACCATTCCTTAATCATAAAGTCTTTCAGTGACAACACATTTTAGAAGCTATGATGGCATATCAATAGCATTGAAGTGTAGTCATGATATTTTTGCATATAAGACCATGATTAATGTATAATGAAATCAATGATTTGATAAGTATATATTGTTAGTAAAATTATGTTGTTAGTAAAATAGTTGCATGTGATTGAAGATCATGAGGCTATTAAAAAGTTCCGATATAGCTTTGGGTTGCTTTTAGTTTTTAGAACTGATAGGATGGATAAAAATTATATGGCAGGAAATTCATTGAAATATAAAATGGGAGGTCTTTATTATAAAACAGCAGTACACCCGTATGTTAAACATAGCCTATATTCACACAGGTACACATACATTGGGGATATATCTCCAATTGTTAATTATGAACATTGCAGAGATATTTTTCTACGGTTTTATTTGAATATTTCTGTTTCTTATAGTTATCAAAAAGATTTTGTGTTATTCTTTTGTTATTACTTAATAGCTTTATTGGGGACTCTTACATCTCTTATCACAATCCACACATTCATCCACTGTGTCAAGAACATTTGTACATATGCTGCCATCATTTTCAAACATTTTCTTTCTACTTGAGTCTTTGTTATCAGCTCCTCATTTTTCCCTTCCCTCTCTCATGAACCTTGATAACTTATAGATTATTATTTTCATATCTTACATAATTTTGTCTCCCTTCCTCCATTTTTCTGTTGTTTGTCCCCCCTGGGAGGGGGCTTTGTATTTATACTTTTGATCAATCCCCTCTTTCTCCATCCATCTTCTCCTTATCCTCCTGGTTTTGCTATTCTCTTTGCTGGCCCTATGTTGTTTATCTATCCTGGATTCCCTGTGCTGCAGGATCCTTTCTGAGGCAGTATGCACACTGTGGTCTAATTCGATCTGTAAAGTAGAATTGACATCCTGATAGTCGGGGAGTTGGGATGGGAGTATGAAAGAACTAGAGGAAAGTTGTGTGTTTCATCAAGGCTACCCTGCACCCTGACTGTGAGGGGATGTCCAGTTGTCTACAGATGGGCTTTTCTGATTGCTTGCTTTTTATCCATTTCAGACTGATGAATTTGATAGAATTATTCTATTTCTTCATTGTTAACTTTAGTGGTCAGTGAGTATATATAAATAATAGTTTATTAATTGGTACGGTGAAGTAAATTTTCTTAATATGGCTCTCTATCCATGTTTATCTAACTTCCATCAAATGATTGGTTTCTACTATGCAAGCAAGGTGTGACTAACACTAATAGAAGGGATTGGATGAAAGTTGCCTTGTATTTATACATTGCTTTTGCTTCATTGACATTTTCACAATATTAAGCCTATCCTACCCATAAACATTTTAATAGGACCCATATCTTACCCCATATACAGAATTGAACTCAAGACAGATTAAAGACCTAAATATAAACCTCAAAACTTTAAACATTATCAGTGAGAAAACAGGCATAACTTAAGCTTCCTATTGCATGCAATAGACATAGTGTCAAATATAATGTAGGAAGCACTCACAGTAGATGATGAAACAGATGACTTGGATCTACTAAAAATACATATGTGCTTCCAAAGAATTATTCTAAAAATTAAAAAGGGAATCCTTGGACTTGGGAAAAATAGGCAATGACATGCCAGACAAGGAATTCATCTCTAAAAAGCACAATACCTCAAAATTAAAAAAAAATACAGTTATAAAAGGGGCAAAGGGTAAGAAGAGATAGTTCACCAAAAATGAATAGCTATAGAAAAATGCCCATGGTCTTTTACCATCTGAAGTATGCAAATTAAAGCAACAAAGAGATACTCTCTTATACTGACAGTAGCATCCAAATTGAAGCAACATCAAAACCCAGAAAACAACAACACCAAAATGTAGAGAACTCACGTACAGTCATGGTGTAAATATGCACATCCACTGTGGGTGGCAAAATGACCCTACTTTAAACAATTGGAAATTAAAATCCAGTTGATCCAATAATTCCTTTTCTGTGTACATACCCTAAGGAAGTAAGAGCCATAGTATGAACCAGTATGTGCACACTCATATACATTGCAGCACTATTCACACTAGCAAGAAAATGGAAGCAATCCAAGTGTCTTCTTGTGGAAGAATAGATGAAGAAACTTAGGTAAATATACACAATAAAATGTTAAGAAACTAAGGTAAATGTTATGCATTGATAAAACAATACTGAAAAATGAATCACCTCATACCATGTGTAAAATTAAGCAATCACCCAAGGACAACCATGTCATGAATTCACTACTATAAAGAGAAATATTCCAAGTAAATTTACAGCAAAGGGCCAACCTTTGGAGGGAAAGTGGACAAAGAAGGGTAGATGAAGCAATGGGAGATAAAGACCACAAGATGGAACAGGAAATGTGATGGGAAGGTGAGACTACTGGGTGATTCACACAGTTGAATATATTGTTATTGGTCTTAAATGTAAACCCCCATATAATGTACAATTTAGAAAATCCTATGGCCAATAGAAAACAATCTTTAAAATAGAAAGTCAAACATACTGGAACAGAAGGGAACTTGGAGTACTCTGAGACCATTTCCTTGACACACTCTAAGTCTTGATAATACCCTCTTCCCTGATATCACCTGTTAGCCAAATAGAGTGACACAAAAATATAGAAAATTCCATGACTGTTGCTGTGCCTTAAAATATCAGCATCATATCAAATATCAAGAATTGCTCAAAAGAAAACACAAGAAAATAAAGGGATAGATAAACTAGGATACTAAAGAGAACAAATAGAACACAAAGATAATATGGCCATATTGCAATACATGTAACTGATGTCATTGATTCATTTTGAATAAGTTGTCAATTGAGAACTTAATGTGTTGGACAAATGTTCACCAAAATCTCAATAAAATATGAGCAGCCTTAAATATCTTTGTAGTATAGCATCTATGAAACACACAACTTTCCTCTAGTTATTTGGTGCTTCCTTCACCCCACTATCAAGACCTCAATTCTACCTTACAAATCAAATTAGACCAGCATGCACATTGCCACATGTAAGAATGAGAAACACAGGGAATCCAGAATACATAAACCCCTTAGGGTCAAGAATGAGAGTAGAGATTTCAGGAGGATTAAGGGAGGGAGTGGGAGTGGGAAAAGGAAGTCAACCCCAAGAATCATCCTAAAACCCCTTCCCAGGTGGATGAATAATGAGAAATTGGGTGAGGAGTGACAGAGGGCAATAGAAGATATTAAAATAATAACCTATAGCTTATCAAGAGTTTGCGAGGGAAAGCAGGTGAGGCATGGAGGGGAAAGAAATGAGAAGCTCTTATCAGGAGATCAAGTGGGAAGAAAGTGCTTTGAAAATGATGATGGTGGCATATGTGTAAATGTGCTTGGCATACTGGATGAATGTATGGATTGTGACGAGATGTAAGGACCCCCAATAAGAGTATTTTTTAAATCTGTATATTACTCTATTATATTTTGATTTATTTTTCATGATCTTTTTGAAGTATCCTCATATTGTTTAATATATACCCATTTAATAATATATTTAACATAGATGCATATTTAGTCCTCACTTATCAACTATATTTCCATCTGGCATTTTACATTTTAATGATAGTAAAAAAAAATTAATTAACTCACTATTCTGTGTGTTAACCACAAGTCTGGCAATAAAGAAGACTAAGTTGCAAAGAAAAGAATGGTTTTGGGTATACTGGCAAAAGCAGTGGTTCTCAACCTTCCTAATGTTGCGACCCTTTTATACACTTCCTCATATACACCCCTCAAGCATAAAATTATTTTCATTGTTACATCATAACTGTAATTCCACTACTGTTATGTATTTGGTGACCACTGTGAAAAGCACACAGAATGAGAATTCCGTGACTAAAACATTATGTTAAGTGGACTGGTCTATCCTATTATTTTCAGAGGTTTGGCCATGACATAATGATTTCGTTTGTCAGGTA
>PVJH01049346.1:0-10354 GCA_004026705.1 Nesogale talazaci
CTCTTTCTCCTCCAAAGGCAGCAGTAGTCTTTACCAAGATCTCATATTGTCTTTGCTTTTCATCTTTCTTGAAATACTTCCTGGAGTTGTTTCCCTTCTTAGTTGAACACTTCTACCAGAGGTGTTTTTGTTTTGAGTCACTGTAACGCGCTTGGTACTGAACCCTCTGAAACGCTGAACATGGTTTTCTTATCTCTTAACATTTGCGTGTGGGTTTTGTTTGATGTAAAATCCAAAGTTCAAACTTCTTTTCCTAGACAAATTAAAAGAATTATGTGTTACTATCGATAAGTTGTATGACCAGCTGATCCTTATAACTTTATTGCTCTCTGGGTATGGGGGAGGGAGGGAGTCTGATTCCTTGTCATTCTATTCTTGAATTTTACTATGATGTGTCTTTTTCGGTTTCCTTAGTTCCCTATTTTGCAGTTTGGGGGGGGGGGATGTCTTGTCATCTTTAATTTTTTATGGAAAATTCCACCTCCATTTTTTTTCTATTCAAATATCCCATGCAATTATTACATTGTTCCCTCCTCTGTAACTCTTCTTATTAGATGTCAGTACTTCTGCTTCTAGCTGCCATATCCCTTAGCATTTATATTTTTAGTCTATGAATCCTTTCCTGTTGGATTCTGGGGGAGTTCTTCAAGTCGATCATACAACTTGCTAATTATCTTTATGAAAATTACTTTTGGTTCTTGTTTCATATCACTAATATATTTCTTTGTGGTTCCTTTGTTCTAATCAGCCTGATGCAGTTTGTACACCCTCTCTTTTTGGGGTGCTGTCTTTTCTGGGTGGTAGATCCATTCTGCAAGTGCACCTCTACTTGGCTGTCGTCAAGCCCCCCTGGCATCACTACCTTGTCCAGTCGTAAGTCTTGGAGGCCGGCCTGTGTCAGCCCTTGGGGATTAAAGAGGAGGACTAACGTGCACACCACAGTCCCTGACGTCACAGAAACATTGCTGGTGACCCCAGGCAAGTTGGTGTTTCGTATTGAATGCCTGGAGACATGCCATCAACAGGAGACAGACCATCTAGATTTTTAATAAGTGAGCTCTCAGGGTTCAGCAGAAGGAGGTATGAGCAGCTAGAATAGCGATGCCTAGTGTGTCAACTCCTCACTCCACCAGGCAATGCTGGAGTCACAATTTGATGAGTCACAGAGCAGGCCATCATCGCCCCAACATGGTGATTGCTGTTAGTCGGTGCCAGTGAGTGGATGCTGAGTCACTGCAACCTTGTGTACAACAGAAGCAAACTGCCCGGCCCTGTGCCAGCCTCCTAACTGGTCCTATTGCTTGAGCCCATGGTAGCAGCCAGCGTGTCCACCCATCTCCTGGAGAGCCTTCCTCTTTCTCGCTGCCCCTCTTATCTACCTGGTATGATGTGCTTCTCCAGGGACTGATCTCCCCTGACACCATGTCCGAAGCATGTAGGACAAAGTCTCGCCACCCTTGCCTTTAGGAAGCACTCTGGTCACATGCTTTCCAAGACAGATTGGTTTGTCCTATGAGTGCCCCGTAGTTCTTCCAAGATTCTTAGGGAAAGCCAGGAAAAATGTAAGAAAAGAACTTACCAAAAAAGCCAGATAAGCTATTTTCCCCATTGTCCATTCCTGTCACTCTCTAATCCAAGCTGGGAAGCCTCTACTTCCCCCACCCCAACACACACACACACACACACACACACACACACCCCAGCAACAGCTCAGTCTTTGATCTCCTCGGGTTTCCCAATTTTTCATTTGTCTGTTGACTTCCTTGCTGGGCTCCCTCCCTCTTCTCAGCTTCTCCGGGGTTGACTTTGAGAGAGGGGAAGGAAGCTTCTTCATCCAGGGCAGAGCCAAAAGAAGCTCTGTGCATCTCCCAGAAAGAGCTGACTGCTTCTTGCCCAAGCCTAGTTTCTCATGCCTGGCTCTGTCCGTGCATGGGAAGGGCTTCGTGGAAGGCAGCTCCCAGTGCCTCTGGCTCCTGGCATTCAGTGGCGTTGCTGCCAGGCTGGGGAGCCACTCAGAACCAGCTCTCTCTGCATTCTTCCCCCGGGCCCAGGCCATGTATGTGTTGGTGAGCAACAGACCCAGAGTGATAGAAACGGATCTAGAGAGGTGTGAGCCGGGGTTGCGGGAACCATTGCATCTCTCCATGGGGCATGTGTCCCCAGAGCCTGCCTTCTCCCCTTCCTGACTATGTGGCTTTCAGCTCTGGCTCCCACCCTGGTAGGTGGGATTGATGACGAGGACAGATCTCCTGGTAAAGCGATGAACGAGAGGAGGGGTGGTGGGGCAGCCGCTGAACTCGCTTTTCTGGCCCTCAGGCACGTTCCGCTGCACAGTCAACTGACCCCTTCCTTCCCCTCTTTCTCAGTACCGCCTTCAGAGGGGGGAGGTGTCTCACCGTCCTGCCTCCCTGGGCTCCAGCCCCCAAGTCGCTGGGCACAGTGGCCTTCCACCAAGACTCCCAGGGGATCTACCAGCCCAGGCCACCAGCCAGTAAGCAACCTGATGCCCTTCCAACGATACAGCCTCTCTTTTCCATTCAGCGCACCCCGGGATACCTGAGCCCCAGGTATACCTGACGTTCAAAGTTAATTACCGTGTCCCTCAGCTCCCGGGCACGGCCCCACATGGTCAGGTGGAGCATCGGTCTCTGCCGCTCCCAAAGGTGGGACCAGATTCTGAGCACCTAGTGGGCGCTAGGGACAGAGTGAGAGGTACCCCCCCAAAGGGAGGAGCCCACGTTCAACAGCCCACAGAGACCTGTAGGGAGGTTTTAGGGAGAACACGTGGGGTGGGATGAAAACTGAAGACCTCGGAGCAGAGCGGGTGTCGTGGATCAGAGAGCAGGCCACCAGATGGGGAGAAGTGGTCCTCACCTGCCCCCTGGGGAGGAGGGGATGTGCTGGGAGTTCCCTGGACTCCTTTAGAGTGGAGGGAAAGGACGCTAAGAACCCCACTGCGGGGACTCACCCATCACCCGACCCCAGGCACTCCCCACTGGGGTTTCAGCTACCTGTGCTGCTTTCTGGGCAATTCCTCTTGCGTTCAAGCTACACAGTCATCTTCCTGGCTCAGAGACCTTTCTCCAGTTTACAGAGGGTGAGATGAGGGCTCAGAAAGCGGCCTTCCTTCCCAGGAAGCCGAGCTGGGGTCTAAGCCCACCCTCTCAGCTGGGGCATCAGGAATAAGCTCCGCTCCCAGCCTGGCGCTCCTCCCACCCAATCATGTTTGGGTCTTTCCAGACCCACGGTTCCCCCTTCCCCCAAAAAAGTAGCCCCAAGAGCGGCCTTCACTAGTCAGAAGAGTCCATCCCACGAAGCAGGGGACTGGGTTAGCTCAACACTCAAACCCCTGCTTAGCCAAGGGGTGGGCAAGTCCCAGACGTGGGGCCTCGCTGGCCCCTCAGAGAACCAGTCTTTCACAAGGCACCCAGTGCCCAGCCTGGGAAAGGAGCGTCAGCTGTTGCTTCCAGAACAGGTGGTCCTACAGCCACCTGTTTCCCAGAAGCCTCTTCTCTCTGCGGGAGCCAGCTCGCTGAGGTACAAAAAGCACCTGTCTGGCCTTCATGAGGCCCGGGTGACAGTCCTCACTAACCTAGGTACAGCATCGCCCCCTTGGGCTGCCACTCCAGTCTCAGCCTTGGCTCGGGTCTCCTTTTATAAAGGGCCCTGGCCCCGCCTGCTTCTTGAGACTCTCACCAGGCTTAAAAAAAATGTAGAAAGAGTCAAGACAGCAAGAGTCTTTCTTTGTTCCACTCAAAGAAGGGACTCTAAGGAGCTGAGTCGGGGATGGAGGGGTGGGGGTGGGCAATATTTCTCCCTCCTCTGTTCAGACAAGGCTGCCAGGGGCCGGGCGCAGGAACCGGAGTGCGGGGAGGTGATGTGGAAAAAAGACATTGCTTGGGCACCCGTGAGTGGAAACAGATCCCAGATGTGGTGTCTCGTTTCGCAGAGGCTGGAATCTGAGAGAGTCCATTTAACTGAACAAAGAGTGAGTGCCCAGCCTTTGTGCCAGGCCGGCAGCAGCCAGAGGAGGCCCATCCCCGGGAGAGCGGGATGCCCTCACCATGCCCACCCCAAGCTCAGAATCAGGCCCTGAGTGGGCCAGAGCCCCCAGGAGAGGTCAGTGGTAGGAAGTAGCAAATGAAGAGCGCTGAGTGTGTGCAAGAGACGCGGAGAAACATAGGTACCCAGACCGCATAAGAAGCCACCGAACTTGCTGTCATGGTGTCAGTTTGAGAGCGTCCCCTTGAGGGCTGTCATGAGGGACCCAGACAGCTTGTGGGTTGAGTAAGGTCCCGGGCCCAGGCAGCGATCTAGCCAGGGACCCTCTGAATCGTCCTCCAAACTGAGTCAGGCAGCCTTTTCACCCACCAGTTCACAGATCTCTCAGGCTCACAGGATGTAAAATGCTGCCTCCCTCTCTCCAACCCTACCCCCCGCTCCCCAGCAACAACCAGGTCAAGGCTGAGCCGCAAGCTGGCAAACTGGGTCACAGCTCCTGAGAGGCCCTCTTTGTGCTCCGGACTCCCGATGCTCACACCGTATTTCTGCCAGCATTCCTAGCACAGGCTGTTGCTGCCGGTCTAGTGTGTCTCCACCACCAAGCCATAGAGGAACAGCCCTGCAGCCCTGCAGCGTCACACACCGTGGCAGACCCGGTGCCTGCCTGCGAAGGGGAGCTTGGGGACGTATGATGTCTTGAGTGCCGACATCAGTTCCATTCCCCACCCCCCACGCCCCGAGTCCCTGCAGCACCAGGCACATGCCCCCTGGAAGGCCTATGGGGCGGAGAGAACAGCCCTCAGATGTACAGTGTGCTCCAGTTCCTGGACTCAGTCTCTGGCTGTGGCAGTTAAATAATCTGTTGTCAATGTGAGAGGATTAAGAGTGAATGGGGTGGTGTCTGTCTGTCAATCAGGTGGCAGCTTGAGGGCCTCCTGTGGAGATACTGAGGAGATAGAGAGCTCCCCGGTGGCGGGACACAGGCTCACTCCCTGCCAGACATGCTCGCTGACAAGACATATAGAGCTATGTTGGAGCCCTGGGGCTGGAGGAGCCATGTGGAGACCCCTGCCAGTGCCTCTACCGCCACTGGATCCACAAGACTTTCCACCACAGGCCTGTCATCTTCCTGCTTTCAGTGTCATTGCATGTGTTTTATGAGTCTGAGCAGGACTTTATAGATTGGTATTGGACGTATGGGCTAATATCCAACTTATGGACTTGACCCAGATTGGGCTGGGCTGTTTTCTCAATATTCAATTGCTCTTGTATAGAGAGCCCTTTTTGATGAACATAAGAGTCTCCCAGGATTTGTTTCTCTAGTGTACCCCAACTAACACCTCGGATCACCAATTTTGGGGGTACCTCTTGAAATAGAAGACACACTTGTCTTCAGCATCCTAGCCCCAAGAGATGTGTCAGCTCTCCCAGATGCTCCCTCCGGTCCTGGCGATTCTGGCACAGAGGACCATACCTCAGCCTCCTCCTGGACTCCCAATGATGTCATTATTCGGGGCCATTGACTCACTCCTTGGTCGTCGAACAAAGTTCTGCCTGATCCTGACCATCCTCACAATTGCTAAGCCCATGGGTGCAGCCACCATGCCCATCCCCTTCATTAAGGGTCCTCCTCTTGTCGCTGCCCTGCTCTTTCACTGAGCACGATGACCTTCTCTTAAGTACGGGCCCCTCCTGATAAAAAGTGCCCTCTCATCACCTGCAGACTCGTGGGCTCTGTCGGCAGTCCATGCCATGGTACTTGCAACACTCTTTGCCAGCACCGCAGTTCAAATGCCTAGATTCTTCTACCCCGTCTTCCGTATCCAGCATCCAACTTTCCTCTGACCGACGATCCCCTGGCTTGAGTCTGGCACCTCTGAGTCTCCCTTGCTTTACAACACTTCAAAGAGGTCTTATGATGCCCATTTCCCCAAAGCGAGGCTGCTGCTTCCGTGAGCCTTGATTGTGGATCCCAGCAAGACAAAAATCCTTGACGTTCTGCTGTCTATGCTCCATGTGTCATGATGTCACCTATTGGTGTCCTTTTGCAGATTTGGGTTTTCTTTACATGGACCTGTAACCCCTATCCGAGGCTTCCACCCGAGTTCTCCTTGTTTCCAACAAGCAAGGTTGGGTCATCTATACATCACGGGTTGTTGATAAACCTTCGGCCCAGTTGCATAGAATCCACCTTCTCTGGTTGTCTGCTCCGCAGACGGGTTGAATAAGAATGGCGAGAGAATGCACCCCCTTCCATGTTTTAAAGCAGGCACTAGTCCCTTGTTCTGTCCACACAACTACCTCCTGATCCAGGTACAGGTTCTGCAACAGCAAAATGAGGGGTTCCTGAGTTCCCATTCTTCTCAAGGCGGCCCATAGTTCGTTACGATCCCCACAGCCAAAGACCTCGTCATCTTCCATGAGATGCAAGTATCCATCTTTCTGGCATCCAGTGCCTTCAGCCAGGATCCATCTGACATTGGCGCTGCTCTCCCTTGTTCCGCATCCTCTTCCTAATCGGGTCAGAACCTCGAGGGCTCAGGCTCAGCTCCCTGTCCATGGGTTGCTGCCACCGCTGTGTGAGGATCTTCCAGGAAATGTCACTTGTGTGTCATGGCCGTGTCAGTTCCATACCTTGCGCATTCTGTTGGGTCCCCTGTCTCTGGAAGGGTTCTGACAGCGACTGTTATAATGACAACTCTTGATGGAGGGCTTACTCGGTTCCCGGCTCTCTGATGAGTGTTGTCTCAGTCATGCTGTAACCCCAAGAAGTTGGTCCTGTTTCCACCAGAGCAGGACGTTGAAGTGGGGGAACTAACCGGCATCCGCTCTTACCACTAAGGGGGGAGGCAGGGCTACAGCCTCAATCAGTCATGGAGATGTAGCTGCCAAGTGCCTACTGTGTGCTCTGAGTCAGATGCCGGTTGGACCTCCGCTCACAAAGCAACAGCTGCCTCATGCCCTGGATTGCTTGAGAGCAGCCGTCCAGACGGTCAGGCAGCGGTTCTTGGGGGCAGCAGGAATGAGAGGGGGGTGGGAAGGGCTGGAGTACAGCAAGGTCCAGGGCCTGTGAGAGCTCTGCCACTGCAGCCATGTCTCTTGGCGCTGAGTTGGACACGTAGAGAGGCACAGGCTGCAGGGTGGGCTGTCTCTGTTCTCTGTCATCGGGGCTCCATCCACCCCTGACAGAAAAGTGGGGACTCTAAGGCCGCAGGGGAGGAGGTGATGAGAGGGTGATGCAGAAAGAGGGAGGGGGCTGTCAGTCACGGACTCCCTGCAGGGAGGACTCATCATCAGATGCCTCCAAATTCTGCAGTGAGGAGGACTCCCCAGCCTCTTCTGGCCTGCGTTCATGTAGTGCTGACACCTGACCTCAGAGGTCACGAGCCATCTCTGTATTGTGTGCGGCCGCTGAGGCTCAGGGAGGTGACCAAGTATCTTTTGGTTACAAAGTTAAGTGGTGGTGGAGCCTGGATGAGAGACTCACAACTTTGACGCAGACTCACAGCGCAGACAGCCCAGTGGTCTCTGCTGTGCAGGAGGTAAAGCCCTTCCAGCTGCCATCAGAAGAGCTGAGAAGCAGCAGCCGTGGGTACGAGGCGTGGGGGCTCCATTGATGCTCACGGAAGGAAGAAGGGTGGAAAGAAGGGGAGACGGGACTGCGTGTGTGTCGGGGCCAAGGAGGTCTTTGCACCTCTCTCGTTCCTATTGCAGGAAGCTTCAGAGGAGTCACTGAACTTTAAGAGAGGTCCGAGGAAGAGGTAAAGGTGGGCAAACGAGCCAAGAGAAGGGCAAACCCAAGTCAGTGTTGCAAAGCACAGGCCACTGCTTCTAAGAGACCAACTGAGAGTCATGAGGTGGGGGGCACTTCTGGACCCCAAATCTTCATCCTTAAGTCACTCTTCTGCAAGCCAGGAGGGCTGGTGCCCATTGCAAGATCTCTGCCTCTTCAATCCAGGGATGGGAAGCAGGTGGATCGTGGAGAGTGGGAGAAGGGGAGGCCGTGATGTTTTTGCAGTATCCTGTTTTTGCCCCTCCCTTCGAGCGGGGGGTCTTTAAACCTGGGAATCATCTGGAAGCTTCAAACACAGTGATGGGGAGGAAGCGGGGTGGGGGGCGGGTTGGAGCGCAGCATTCAGGCTGTGGATCTTACTGTCCTTAGGGTTTAAAAAGCTCTCCTGGGTGATTGTAATGTTCAGTCGGAATTAAGAATCATTGAGAGAGAGAGAGAGAGAGACTAAATGAGGGAACAGTTCAGTGTGGGTGGGAAGTGTTGGAGGGGGGAGGCGGAGAGGAAGGAAGCTGTAAGGTACGGCTGAGGCCAAAGCCAAGCAGCTTCCCTGGCTCCCTAGGAATTCGTGTGTGTGCATGTGTGTGTGTGTGCGTGCATGCTTGTGCATGTGTGTGTGTGTGTGTGTGTGTGTGTGTGTGTGTGTTTCTCTCTTCGCAAAGCATCTGAGAAGGACCTTGATCACCAGCCCACCTGCTCTGCTCTGGCCTTGATGGCCCTTCCCCAGAGACTCCTTCCTGGAAACACATCCACCGATAAATTCCTGAAAGGCAGCCCAAGTCTCATATACACGTCTCCACGTCACCTTCTCTACACACACACACACACACACACACACACACACACACACCACCGCCTGGCCCCTACTCTTCACTTCGCAGGCACACTGGGCCACAGGCTGGTCCTCTGGTTCCAGTCAGACACTAGGACTCAGAACACAGCTCCCTGGCTGCTCCGCAAGTCCACGCAGGCTGATCGGCAAGTGGGGGGGGGGGGACATCCCCAGAACAGCACTGTGAAGCCCTGGGGCCACTCTGGTTAGGCGTTGGGCTGCTATGCACAAGGTCAGAAGCTCAAAAACCCCATCTGCTCTAAAAGAGAATGAGGGCTCTCTTCCTATCAGGAATTACAGCCCCAGAAACCCCCTGGGGTGGCTCTCCCCTGTGCTAAGGGTTCCTCGGAGCCAGCATCGAGGCGCTGGTCATCCTCCCCATGTGCCGTGCCCAGAGCCCTGGCCGCTTCCCCCTCCCCTCTCTCCTCCCAACACCCACAGCTCACCCACGGCCCTTCCCTCTGTAGATCAGGCTCCCTCCTCTGTCCCTCTGCACCCCAAGACAAGCAGACAGCTCAGGGGGCTGTGCAGCCCGCTCCCCTCGGCACAGCACCGCAGCTAATGAGTCGGGTCTTCTCAAGCAGGTTTATTTCCCTGCAGCCCCATAAAAGCAACTTCATTAGAAAACTACATACTGCCAAGCCTGAGCTGCCCGAGGCCCAGACAGCGGGAGTGATCAGGAGGGATGCTGCCTGCCTAACGAGACCCCAGAGCCGAGAGCGGGGTGGCCAGCCTCCTCACGCCCCTCACCCCCTTCCTCCTCTTGGGTCCCTTTGGAGCCTTGGCTCAGAGTCCTTCCTCCTCCTCCTTCTCTGCTTCTACCTCCCTCACCTGCAGCTCCCCCTGGAGTGTCAAGGGCCTCCTCGTCCCAAGGGAGTGGCATGAAGGTGGCCATTTCCCCATGATAGGTCCTACCTACACAGGGCAGTAAGCAGGCAGACTGGCCTAGAACACCCCCCCCCCCCAGCCTTGGAAGGCATCCCCTTCCCCATCTGGCAGATAAAGAAACAGCCCCATAGATATCACAGGCTGGCTGGGCCACCTCCCTCCCCAAAGGCCTCCATAGTTGATCTCAGAAATAGAGACTGCATGCCAGTCCCAAGGGATATTGCAACGATGAGAGGATTCTGTCTTAAGGGGCCCAGGACCCTGCCTGCGACAAGGTGTCCTGCGAGTGGCCGCGGCTGTGGGTGGAGGTCTTCGTGCGGGGCCAGGATGCGGAACAAGTCCATGGCAGAATTCCCAGGTGGAAGCAGGCCAGGATGAAGAGGCTGGTTCTGAGATTACAGAGCACAGGGGTCAGCCCATAACTGACCACAGGTGGGAGTGGCACTAGGCCAGGCTACCCCTCGGTCTGCTATGCCTGGAGTAGCCGTGAGCCGGGGTCAGCCCAGGGATGGTGAACCACACTGTTACTGCTATGACCGTGGAAGCTGTCGTGTTGACCTGGCCCGGAGAGCTCTCCGAGCACGGGTGGCTTTCAACCTGCTTGCTCACCCGCTTCCGGGTGCCGGCTTTTGGCAATAGCCTTGGCAGATTCCAGAACTTTCCCGTCACTTCCAGCAATGCAAAGTGATCCCTGGAGTCTCTCCCATCCCAGCCTGGCACCCTGCCTGCCCCTGAGCTTCTCCTCTGCTCTCATAGTGTTGTCCATGATGGGGAGGAAGGCGTGTAGCCCTCTTCCCACTCCAGCTCAGGGTGAGGCAGGATGGGAGGGTGGAGGTGGACAG
>PVJH01049347.1:0-10364 GCA_004026705.1 Nesogale talazaci
CCAGTTTAATGAAATAACTAATTCAAAAGACTTGCTTTCTGTATAAAGCTTCTAAGTAGCATAAAATTTTTTAGCAGCATAAATTTTTTAAGAAGACAAAATAAAAAAATTCTTAACATATTGCTACCTAGGCATAGCTTTGTCAATTGTGTTTATTTATTTCTATTATTTATTGATATACAAAATATTTACGGCTGAGCCCTGGTGGTGTAGTGGTTGTGTGCAGGACTGCAGTCCACAGGGTTGATGGTTCAAATCCAGCAGCAGCATTCCAGGAGCAAGACTGAGCTTCCTACTCCCACCAGGGCAGTGATGCCACAAAAAAAAAATTTACATTGTTATGGTCAAGTTGTGAATCAGTTCTGTATCCTGTGTATATTTTTTAAATTTTACTGGAGACTCTTATAGCTCATATCACAATCCATACATATATCCATTGTGTCAAGCACATCTGTACATGTCATCATTTTCAAAACATTTTCTTTATACTTGAGCCCTTGGTATCAGCTCATTTCCCCACCTCCTTCTCAACTCCCCTTGTCCCCTTGATAGTTTATAATTTTTTTTTCATATCTTACACTGACTGCTGTCTCCCTTCATCCACTTCTCTGTAATCTGTCCCCCTGGAGTTCCCCTTTCCCATCCTTCCCTCTCCCTGACCACCCCCTTACCCTCATGATATCGATATTCCCATTACTGTTCCTGAGGGATTTTTAAAAAACATTTTATGTGGGTTCATACAACTCATCACAACCCATCTATCCATCTATGGTGTCAATTTCATTTGTACATTTGTTGCCATCATCATTCTCAAAACCTTTGCTTTCTACTTGAGCCCTTGGTATCAGCTCCTCATTTTACCCCTTCCTCTCCATTTCCCCTTCCTCAGGATCCCTTGGTAAGTTATAAGTTATTATTACCTTGTCATGTCTGAGGTCTCCCTTCACCTACTTTTCTGCTGTCAGTCCCCCAGGAAGGGGGTCATATGTAGATCCTTATACAGCAGTTTTTAAGGCTTTAAATCTTTTAACCTGGAGAATGACTAAGGGGACCACAAGTTATGTAACTTTAACAGCATATAGAAAAACAATCCATACACCCTCAGAGCAAATCCCACAGGTTACCACATAAAATGGGCATTTAGAAAGATCCAGGCACAGTTCCAGACAAATTCTTTCTCTGTTATCTGTCTCCCCCTCTAGAGGAAGGAGATGCCGTTCAATATTTCCATCTGACAGGAGACAAGCATAATTTTGAAATCAATGGAACAAGAATTCAATTTTGCTTAGTTTTTCTACCCTTAAAATGGAAGTGAAGAATGAAGAACAAGGTATAGTCACTATGTATAGTCATTATGTATTCTTTCTTATATTGTTGTAGCCTTAGGGTGACCTCAGGTCATTTAAAGTCCGTGTTCATCTCTTGCTTTCATCATGGAAGACTGTATTCTTTGCCCAACTATGCCACTTGAGAAGGACACAGGAGGAGAAGTGAGGTGACAGAAGGCAGGGATCCCTTACTAGCCAGCAAGATAAAACAAAAAATCTTCACCAGTCAAAACCCCTCTACAGTCCACTCCTGTCTCCTGTGATATATAGAAGGGAGTTTCCAAAAGCTCAGGGGAAAATGGAATTAATCGATACTGGATAACATGGTCCACAAAGATAATATTTCACATCCCACTTTGTTAAGTAGAGATTGGGGTAATAAAAACTCAAGGGCAGCCATTCATGGGTCTCTCCCTGTCCAGGGGAAAGAAGCGTGACAGAAATGAAAAGACACCTGTAAACCACTCATCTGAAGGTCTGATAGACCACACTAACATCAGTCTCCACATCCCTACGATCAGGAGAACTAGATGGTGCCCAGCTAACACTACCATCGCTTTGATAGGGATGACATCTGAAGATCCTGGGCAGAATGGGAGAAGAGTGTACAGCAAACCCCCCAAATCATGAAGAAGAGCAGGCTCACTAGGTGCATAGAGACTGAGGGAGCCCCTAAAACTATTGTCCTTACTTACTCTGCGACCCATACTCAAGTCTGGAACTGAACTGCCCCCACCCCCCAGGTTAGAACAACACTGGCCACACACTTTGGTGCCTCAAATGTTAGACTTGTTTCTGGATAGGTTTGACCTGATGATTCAAAAAAGGACACCAGCTTCCCCTATTGACTCTACTTTGTGAGATACAGAGCGTGTCATATACCACTCTTCATTCTGCTCACCCATAAAAAAAAATCAGGGTAATTTAATGTAGTGTTAGCTAACGTGAGATAGAGGAAATGCAGTTTTCTGAACCAGGGCTCCAAATTACCCTAGCTAATGCCCCAAGACACAAAATTTTTTGTTGGATATTAGTGGAGAGTTTAGACCCCTGTCCTTTGTGTTATTGCCAAAGTATTTTTCCCACTCTGTGAGTTTTCTTTTGATGAAGTCTTTTGATGCACACAAGTGTCTTATTGTCAGTAGGTCTCAGTCATCTGTTTTGTCTTCTATTTTTCCCTCCTTATATTATTTGATAGTGCGCTTATGCCATGCAACAGAGTCTTTATTTGTTCCTATTTACTTGTTGAGGGCCTTTTTTTTTTAGTTTTAGGCATCACTGTCCTCTGGTGGTTGTGGGAGCTACCCAGCCTTGCTGCTGCTGGATTTGAATTGCCAAGCCAGTGGGCCTCAGTCCCACACTCAACCACTTACGCCTCCAGAGCTCAGCCCAAGGGTCTTTATTACTCTGAGATTTAAAGGTGGTCTTTGATCTACCTTGAGTTCAGTTTTGTTTGTGGAATGAGGTAGGAGTCCTGCTTCATTCTCCTGCCGAAGGAGATCCATTTTTGCCAGCACCAAGATGACAGCCAAATGGCCAGCAAATAAATGAAGAAAGACACATGGTCTCTAGCCATCCCAGAGATGCAAATCAAAGCAGCGATGAGTTATCCCCTTACGTGACAGTTTGATTTAAAAAGATAGCAAGGAGGCTGAGCCCCGGTGGTGTAGTGGTTGTGCGCGGGACTGCGGCCCACTGGGATGGAGGTTCAATTCCAGCTCACAGGAGCAAAGGCTGGGCCTCCTACTCCCACCACCAGGGCAGTGATGCCTTAAAAAAAAAAAAAAAAAAGATAGCAAGGGCCCAGAGACTGCTGAGCCCCCGTCTGTCTGCCATCCCCCACTCCGGACACAGAACATGCAGTCATGGATAAAAATGAGCTGGTGCAAAACGCCAAACTGGCCGAGCAGACCGAAGGATATGATGACATGACATGAAGTCTGTAACTGAGCAAGGAGCTGAGTAGTCTAATGAGGAGAGGTATCCTCACGCGGTTGCTTGTAAAAATGCCGTAGGAGCCCATAGGTCATCTTGGAGGGTCATCTTAAGTATTGAGCAAAAGACGGACGGAAGGTGCTGAGAAAAACAGCAGATGGCTTGAGAATACAGAGAGAAAACTGAGAGCGGGCTAAGGGATGTCTGCAATGATGTACTGTTTCTTTTGGGGAAGTTCTTGATCCCCAATGCTTCCCAAGCAGAGAGCAAAGCTTTCTACTTGAAAAGAAAGGAGATGACTCCCGTTACTTGGTTGGGGTTGCGGCTGGCGATGACAAGAAAGGGATTGTGGATCCGTCACAGCAAGCATACCAAGAAGCTTTTGAAATCCGCCCAAAGGAAATGCAATCAACGCTTCCTTTCAGACTGAGTCTGGCCCTTAACTTCTCTGTGTTCTACCATGAGATTCCGAACTCCCCGGAGAAAGCCTGCTCTCTGGCAAAGACCACTTTCCACGAAGCCATTGCTGACCTTGACACCTTGCGTGGAGTCCTACAAAGACAGCACACTAATAATGCAATTACTGAGAGACAACTTGACATTGTGGACGTTGGATACCCCAGGAGACGAAGCCGAGTCCGGAGAAGGAGGGGAAAACTAACCAGCCTTTCTACTTTTGTCTGCCTCACTCTAAAATTTACACAGTAGACCGGGTTTGATCAGTAGCTTAAATTGTTGAATACAAAATTGATTATCTGATATGTGAAGACTCACTCATTCACACACACACACACACACACACGATCACAACAGTAGCATTTACCCAAGGACAAAATTCACAGGGTTAGGCAAGAAGGAGGAAGAGAAACAGGAAACACAGGGAGGACGTGGAATAGGTATTGCATCGAGGGGATCGCAATCGATGACATGAGACACAATGTGTATGAACTGATGACCTGCTCCGTAAACCTTCACCTGGATGATGAAAAGTTAACGTAGATAGCCGGGGTGGCGTGGCGGTGATGGGCTGGGCTGCGATTAGCGTGGTGGGTGGTTTGAAACCACCAGCTGCTCGGCAGGAGAAAGACGGGGAGGGTTCTCTACTCCTGTCAAGTGTGACAGTCTCAGAAACTCACAGGGGCAGTTCTACCCTGGCCTGCTGGGAGGCGACATGCGTGTGTGTGTGTGTGTGTGTGTGTGTAATGGAATTTGTGAAGCTCCCTCATATAATACAGCTGGCAGTTAGGAAGGGCTTACTATGTGTCCGATACTGTGAGAAATACTTTAGCTATGTGATCTCTTTGACCCTTTGAATGATAAAGTGGCGGTCAGAGCATCGCTGGAGTCAGACGCACCCGGGATTCAAATTCCCCCTCTGCTCCTCATTGGTTAGATGACCGCAGGCCGGTTCCTTTCCCCCTGCCAAAGTCCGTTTCCTCATCTGTGATAAAAAGATGAACTTCATAGTGACATCATCGGATCGGAGTAAAATAAGTCACGCCTGGAGATAAAGCTTGACGTGCAGCACTTACAATCTCTAATGCGCAGTGAGGGAGCCTGGGGCTCCAAGAATAACCACCGTGCCTACGATCATAGAAGTCGTGTGTTCTGCTTTCAGGATATCAGTCCATGTCCTTCGAACTCCAAAGTCCATTTTAACCTTTATGGGTTTCTACATCCCGGAGGCCACAGTTAAAGGCAGAAGTCTCCTTATTAACAATAATGTATTTGATTTCATGTTGAGATCAGAACTGGGTACATTAGAATAGCTTTGTTATTAACCAATGCTGTTATTTTTTTTAATAAGGAAACATTAAATATATTTTGAAACCCCAAAAGATAAGATAACTCTCTCTCTCTCTTTTTTAATAATTTCATTGGGGCTCTTCCAGTTCTTATAGCAGTCCATACATCATTTGTATCAAGCATATGTGTACACATGTTGCCATCTTCATTTCCAAATATTTTCCACTTGAGCCCTTGGTATAAGCCCCTCCCTCCCTTGTTTTTTTATAAGTCATTTTATTGGGGGCTCATATAACTCCCATCACGATCCATACATACATCAACTGTATGCAGTCCACACCTGCACACTTGTTGCCATCATCACTCTCAAAACATCTTCCCTCCACTTAGATCCCCAGTACCAGCCCCCACATTTCCCGTCTCCCCCTCTCTGCCCCACGAACCCCCAATAATCCACAAATTGTTATTACTTTTTCATATCGCACACTGTCCAATGTGTCCTCTCACCCACCTCCCTGTTGTCCACACTCCAGAGAGGAGGCCACATGTGGATCCCTTAAACTGACCCCCCCTCTGTACTCCCCCCTCTCTCCACCCTTCCAGTATCACCACTCCCATCACTAGTACCGAAGGGATCATCCATCCATCCTAAATTCCCCATGCCTCCAACTCCAATGCACATCCTCTGGTTTAGTTGGACCTGTCCAGCAGAATTGGGAGCATGATAGGGGTGGGAGGAAGCACTTGAGAACTAGAGGAAAGATGCATTGTTACTACACGTACCTTCACTGGCCCATCTCCTCCCCACAAACCCTCTGCAAGAAGATGTCGCCTCACCCACTGATGGGCTTTGGGTCCCCAATCTGTACTCTCCCTCATTTATAATGATATAATTTTTAGTTCTTTGATGCCCGATACAGGATCCCTTCGATACCTTCACACAGGCTGGTGTGCTTCTTCCATGTGGGCTTTGTTCCAATATTGTCATTCTCTTTTGTTTGTTTTTTCTTTTGTTTTTCTTTTGTGGCATCACTGCCCTGGTGGGAGTAGGAAGCCCAGCCTTGCTCCTGGAGAGCTGCTGCTGCATTTGTGCGACCCTGTGGGCCGCAGTCCCACACTCAACCACTACACCCCGGGTGCTCAGCCCCAATATTGTTATTCTTAACACAATGTAGGACACAGGGAATGTTTAGGAGTGCTTTCTATACCGAGAACCTTTACAAATAGATCTTTCATGACGAGGTCTCTATATAGCATTTTTTTAAGATAGGGAATGAAAGAACTCATCCATATTCTTGCCACCAAAGCACACAGTCATGTTCACTTTTGCAGATTCATTTCCAGAGCTCGCTCAGCATCAGATGCATTTTAGCAGCGCTGTAATCAATGGGCGCATTCCCCTGTGTTTCCTGGGGTGACTGTTATGGTGACCCTTTCCCTCTTGGCCTGCTCAGACAGTATAGAGAAATGTTCTGGGTCACAGGCAGGGCGGGGTGATTCTCCACGAGGCAGTCTCTTGGCCTTGCGCGCCTCAGCGCAAGCCCACAGACAGGAAGCGTGCGCGCAGTAAGGAAAAGAGCCAAGATTCTTGCACCCGATTCCACACACTCCGGAGAGCCACCGACGGCATTTGAGAGTGCTCGCCATGGCGGAGAGGGAAGGACTTTTCTTCCATCACACCCCCCACAGGTTCTCCGAAGAAGAAGCCCGTGGTGAGGGCTGTGGTTTCCTCCTGAGAAGCAGCGGCTGCCAGGTGCACCACTTGGGAGATCAGCGAAATAAAATTCTGTCCCAAGGTCCCTTTAATGCTCAAGATGATAAGGCCATTTGGCCGGGCCGTGAATCATCCTCCAAGTGTGATCTCATGTGAGTGACACTGTCAACTTGATAATGGCAGATAGAATTAGGTGAAACTGTACTAGCTGATTACTCCATCTCCCTGTTGGCCCATTTTAAACTTGTGGCTTTTACTATTTCCGGCTTCCTTTTCTATTGAGGTTTTTCTCTGATTTATTTTGTTATTGTTGTTAAGGTGTGGGGGCATGTTTTCAGTCTATGAAACCCAGGATAGGGCTGAACCCCGGTGGCGTAGTGGTTGTGTGTGGGACTGCGGCCCACTGACTTGGAGGTTCAAATCCAGCAGCAGCTCTCCAGGAGCAAGGCTGGACTTCCCATTCCTACCAGAGGGCAGTGATGCCCCCCCCCCACCAAGAAAAAAAGAAATCCAGGATAGGTAAATCTCTAATGTCAGTAACTGGCTTGTTGGGGGGCTGGGAGAAGAGGTGGGAGGGAAAGGGGAATGAGAAGCAGTGAGCTCAAGAAGGAAAAAATTGCTCTAAAACTGATTGTGGTAATGATTGTACAGCTAATTTTGATATGACCAAACTACTGAAGTATATGATATGTAATTGTATGTCAATAAAATGATTTTTATTTTGTTTTTAATCATTTTACTGGGGGCTCGTACACCTCTTATCACAATCCACACATCCATTCATTGTATGCAAAGCACATTTGTTGCCATCATCATTGTCAAAATATTTTCTTTCTATTTAAGACCTTGGTATCAGCTCCTCATATTTCCTCTCCCTCCTTGCTCCCCCCTCCTTCATCAACCCTTGATAATTTTATTATTATTTTGTCATATCTCACACTGTCCGATGTCTCCCTTCACCCACTTTCCTGTTGTACATACCCCAGGGAGGAGATTATATGGAGATCCTTGTTATCGGTTCCCCTTTCTACCCCACCTTCCCAGTATCCCCACTCTCACCATTGGCCTTGAGGGGATCACATGTCCTGAATTCCCCATGTTTCCAGTTCCTATTTGAACCAATGTACATCCTCTGGTCTAGCAGGATTTGTAGGGTAGAATTGGGATCATGATAGTGGGGGGGGGAGAAGCATTTAAGAAGTAGAGGAAAGTTGCATATTTCATTGTTGTTACACTGTACCCTGACTGACTCATCTCCCCCACCAGACCCTTCTGTAAGGGGATGTCACTTTACCTACTGATGGGCTTTGGGTCCCCAATCTGTACTCCCCCTCATTTATAATGATATAATTTTTAGTTCTTTGATCCCTGATACCTGATCCCTCAATACCTCGTGGCTACACAGGTTGGTGTGCTTTTTCCATGTGGGCTTTGTTGTTTCTCGGTGAGATGGCCACTTGTTTACCTTCAAGCCTTTAAGACCCCAGATACTTTATCTTTTGATAGTTGTGCACCATCAAATTTCTTTACCACATTTGCTTATGCACACATTTATCTTCAGTGATCATATCAGGAAGGTGGGCACGAAATGATATGATTTTTAGTGCTTGGATGCCTAATAACTGATCCCTTTAACACCTCATGGTCACACAGACTGGTGTGCTTCTTCCATTTGGGCTTTGTTGCTTCTAAACCAAATGACTCCTTGCTTATTTTCAAACCTTTAAGACCCCAAACACTATATCTTTTGATAGCTGGGCACCATCAACTTTCTTCACCACTTTTGCTTATGCACACATTTTTCTTCAGTGATCATGTCAGGAAGGTGAGCATCATGGAATGCCAATTTAATAGAACAAAGTATTCTTGCATTGAGGGAGTACTTGAGTGGAGGTCCAATGCCCTTCTGCTGCCTTAATACTAACCCTATAAGTATATGCACATAGATCAATTTCCCAATCATCATATATAAATATATTTATCTATGTACATGCCTGTATTTAGACCTCTATAAATACCCTTGGCCTACCAGTTCTTTCCTTTATTTCCTTCTACTTTTCTCTTGTTCCACTATCATGCTCAGCCTTCATTTGGGTTTCAGTAATTTCTCTCTGTTACGTTACTCTTAATCAATCCCTATCAGGGCCTCTCACACCCACCTCGTCACTGATTTTGAATCACTTGTTGTTCCTTGTCCCTGGGTTGGTCAACACCATCTCCTTTCCCTCACTTCCCCATCTCCCATGACCCCTCCCCGCCCCCCAGAACCATCAGTCCCATTGTTTTCTCCTCCATACTGTTCATCCAGCCTATTTTATCTAGATAGACTTGCAGAGGTAATAATATGTACCAAAAAAAAGACATGGAGGGCTGAGCCCCGGTGGCGTAAGTGGTTGAGTGTGGCAGTTCAAATCCAGCGGCAGCTCTCAGGAGCAGCGCTGGGTAGCTCCCACGACCACCAGAAGGCAGTGATGCCAAAAAAAAAAAAAAAAGACATGGCAAGATGAAGTGACAAAAGGAAACAAGACAATGACAACAACAACAAAAACAATGTCCAAAGAATATATATATAAGCAAGTAAAAAAATAAAAATAATAACAAAAGGAAAAGCTGTAAATCATTCAAAGTCTCTTCATTGACCTCCAGGAGTGTCCCCTGGTTGCGTCTGATGGGGTGCCATACCCTGGCCCCAAAGTACATCCGTGGCACTCCCTCAGGAGCTCCATGCTCTGCTCCCCCTGCTGCTCTGCTGCACACCCTCAGTGTTTTGCCTTGGTGTGGTGGGGTCAGACAGGGTACAATCCTGACCCTGCTTTTCCATTGCTGCCCCCATAGGGCCTTGGGTCAGTGTGGGACGCTGTGTTTCACAGTGGGGCTGGCCATAGGGTCCTCTCTGTGTATTGGCTGTTCTAAGTGGGGATATTGTCCTCAAGGCTTGGTGTGCCAAGATGCACTCCACTCTCTCTTCCTCTCTTTTGCTCTCAAGTGTTCTGGTCAGACATGTCCCTCTCCCTGAGCTGCAGCTTCAGTGCTATCTTCCAAAGCAAATTCCCCTGAGGGGGGAGGAGGGCAGCTGTCCACATAGTTGGGATTGGGATTGGGATTGGGATTGGGATTGGGACTGGGCCCTCAGATCACTCTGCTGACTCCCCACGCCAGGCTATCACCCTGCACTCACATCCTGGAACACTGGGTTTAAGCTTGGTCCCTCTTTCCCTGTGCAGATATAAATAATATGCTCCCCTTGGGTAGGTTAGCGTCCCATTCCTCCACTCCCATTCCTCCCATCGCCATCTTCCCCAACCCCCCTCCTCAGTTGGCTACCCTATGTAGCCCTGATTTGGTCTGATCCCTGCCATACTATCTGGCCCTCACTCCAGGAAGTTCTGTAGACAGTAGCTTTTCTCCTATGCGTCCCCCCCACCCCCGCCCTTTTTTAAAGCTTACCTCAGCAGACTCATGTTGTACTTACCCTTTTGCGCTTGGCTTACTTCACTTAGCATAATTTCCTCCAGTTCTTCCCGTGCAGCAATGTGCTTCAGATTTTTATTTTTTAAGAAAGAGCCACATGCAGGGGAGGAGGCGGTTCCTGGGATACTGTCACTGTTCTGTGCAATGACAGATAGCATGTTTTCCTTTGT
>PVJH01049348.1:0-10366 GCA_004026705.1 Nesogale talazaci
CAACAAGGTAGACAGGATGCAGGCTTGACTATCACGTTAGGAAAGACAGTAGATTGTATAGTTATCTCCCAGTGGTGGGTGTGACCCTAAAACTATACAACCTACTACCTCATCCCACAGTGAAGAAAACTTCCCAGGTGAATGGTTGTCAAGGGACCCAGCTGAGCCTCACAGCAAAGCTTTCTCTTTGGCAGTCCTGGTGTTCCTGTTGGATTAAAAGAGGAAACAATTGATCAGTTCACCTCACTTAACATGAAGCTTACCAAAAGCATTTTTTTCTGAAAAGCTCCCACAAAATCAATACTTTAAATTGCATGTACATACATAAGATGTTGAGCTTTCTTTTTCTAAATTTGGTTAATAGGATTTTTAATGCTTGTTTATCTGAATCTATGCCAGTAGTACAAATTTTAAATATTCACAAAGAACTTTCTTACCATAGCAATCACAAATGAAGATTCATGAAATCACTTACTCCATGGGAAACCAAAAACTAAATAAGCAAATCCACTGCAGTAAAACGTAAGTGCTTCTAATGAACACTGACAATGGTAATGCCCAAACCTTAAGCTCTTAAACACCAATCAGAATCCATGTTAGACACCAATGTACAAAGGGATGAGACTTTACATTGTCAATTGTTTTTGTTAATTTTGTTAGCAGTTAGTTGTCAAGTCAATTTCAACTCACAGGACTCCCAAGTGCGCAGAGAAGAAAGGTTCCATAGTGTTCAAAGCCGTGACCTTTTCAGAAGTTAATCATCAGACATGTCTTCGGAGGTGCCTCTGCATGGGGTTCAAGTCACAACTTTTCAGCTAATAGTTAAGCCCGGAACTCCTATGAAGAAATAAGGGCGGATTGTACAACACTTATTAAGACTGATTTACAATGCATATGTGAAGTGTAAGCCAATCAAACCATTTTAAGGGAAGCCACTTTTAACTAAAAAATGAAATAGAAAAATAGGGACAAAAATTCATTTCTAAGTAACGAACTCATTTACTCCAGGCCTATAAACACTAAGTAGTATATTATTAATAGAAAACCAAAGTTAAGTAGATTTGTGTCATAGCCAAGATCCTTCATTTCACTAAGATTTGTGGGCAGATCAAAAGCAAGGATTTACTTCCTGGTATAATACTAAGCAGTGATCTATTTAGTTTCACCATTAAAATATCAAAACAAATTAACCCACACCACACTGAATTATTTTCATATTTAAGAGACGGGTGCTGGCCAGGTGCCCTGGTGGAGCTGTGGGTTCTGCACTGTGCCACTAGCCACAGGTGAGAGGTTTAAGCCTTGCTGCATGAGAAAAGTGAGACTTTCTGTTCCCGTAAAGATTTATAGTTGTGGAAACCCACAGCAGGAGTCCTACTCTGCCCTTAGGGTACACTGAATGAGAGCAGACTCCATGAAAGTCAATTTTTTTTTTTTCCCTTACTGGCACTGTTTGTGTTTAACTACCTTTAAGGACTGACAATTTGAAAACCCAGCATTCCCACTTAAGAAAGTCTTATTTGCTTCAAATAAGATTACAACCTAGAAAATCAAGGAATCTTTCTATTTCATAACACATGAAGTTCTTTGGGCTGAGCCCCAGTGGTGGAGTGGTTGGGTGCGTGACTACAGGAGCAAGGCTGGGTAGCTACCATGACCACCAGAGGGCAGTGATGCCCCCCCCCCAAAAAAAACCACGAGGTCTTCATTATGTCAGAGACTTCCTAGCAACACAATTTGCCATATTGTTTTTATTGTGGCTATAATTCTTCCAAGACAGATTTGTTTACTCTTTTTGGCAATCCATGGTACTTACGCTTCACCAGCACTATAATTAAAATGCATGGGTTTTTCATCGGTCTTCTTTAGTCAATGTCTTAACTTTTACATGAACAAGGCAAGTGAAAATAGTCTGGCTAGAGTCAGGTCTTTTATACTGAATTTACTACATGTATTATAAGGTTGCTTAATTTTTCAGGTAAAACCTAAATTTAATGCCCAATAAAATTAGAATGTAAAGTCTTAAGACTCTAACAACACATAACCAAAAATACAGATCATATAACCAAAACTATAGATTAATTACTTTTCAACAAGGGAGCCAAGCTAACTGAATGGATAAAAAGTATTTAAAAAATAAGTAGTAAGGCTGAGCCCCAGTGGCGTAGTGGTTGAGTGCAGGATTGGCGGTTCAAATCCAGCAGAAGCAAGGGTGGGCCTTCCACTCCCACTAGAGGGCAGTGATGCCCCCACCCCCCAATAAATAAAAATAAGTAGGAGTGGAACTAGATCCAAACTCACTGCCTTTGACTTAATGCTGACTCATAGCAACCAAAAAGCCCTTTGAGTTTCTGAGACTGAAATTCTTCATGCAAGTAGAAAGTCTTGGCTTTCTTAAGGAGTGGCTGCTCTGTAAGCTGACTTTGCAGATTGCTGCACAAAGCATAATAACCACTAAGCCACCATTGGTGGCTTCTGCTGGAACTTTAAGGTTCGTATTGTGGCTCTACTTCTTCCAAGACAGATTTGTTCAGTCTTTTTGGTAATCCATGGTACACATCCTTCACCAGCAGCCTAATTAAAAAACGCATGCATGCTTCAGGCTGACCCAGTGCCCGGTGGGTTTCTGCCCCTGTAACTGCTTGCAGACATAGCGCCCAGTCTTTCTCCACTGTGGCTGTCGGTGGTTTGGAACTGCTGACCTTGAGGACTGCCGCCCAAATGTAACCATTATTGCACGAGGGCTCCTCCACTGTACCCTAGAACCAACAATCTCCATAAACAAGCCTGAAATCCTGCAAAAGTCACATGGACAAGATTTTAAATCTTATTGAAATTTTGCTACTTAATATTCACAGTTTACTTTAAAAAAACGGAAGCAGGGATTGGACAATAGGGATTAAGTCAGCCATAGTTCAAGTACTCGCCCTCTTTATTCCCATTGAAATTTTGTGCAATTTCTTTTCTATTCTTAGTCTTACTAGTTTATCAAAATATTCAATGAAAGACCCGAGGAAAATGGTAATGGTTTACTGCAGAACCAACATATAAAGGCCTCATATGCCAAGTATATACCATTTCATTTAGTAGTCTTGTTTCTCCTCTTTTACATAGATGTTCCGATGGAAACTAGTGCTCACAGGTTGTTAGCTTGCCCCCACTATCAGGAGGCAGCAATGAATGACCAAATTTACTATACCAGAACGCTTCTGAATCTACAAGGCCTGACTCGAGACATGAATATGCAGAAAATTGTCTTGAAAAACAAGTACATAAATAAAACTCCCAACTAAATGCCAATAAGCAGTCTTACGTCAAAATCTCACCACCACCCACACCCGTTGTTCTTACTTTTAAAAGCAGCAAAGTCAACTGGCATGTCTAATCTAACCATTGTCCTGACCAATTTCCTTAACTAAAACACTGAAATCTTTATCAAACATTATAAGGTATTCATTACTGTAGCATACTGTGGCAGTCATGTACTTTGGTGTCAATTTCATGATTGGGAGTGTAGGGGTGGGGTCTAGCCTGTCAATTTGGAGATAGCCAATGAGACCTCTGTGTGGGCATGGCTTTCTCTGAGAATTTTGGGAAATCGAGATTTCCCCCGTGGAAGTGAGAGACTACTGACTCAGTCACTTGGAGCTGTTTTACTGACACACATTGTGGGTTGTCTGTGAGACATCCCGGAGAAGCTACATGGGGTTACCCTGATGGAACCAGACCTCTGAAGCCGGGAAAGATCCATGTAAACTACTGCCAGTGCTGAGTTGCTTGAGAAGCCAGAGAGGACCCTGTCAGTGCTGAGATGCTTCTACCACCATGGATACACAAGACTGCATCCACTGGCCTGTGATTGTTCTGGCATCATGCATGTGCTTCATGACTCTGAAGAGGGCTAATGGACTGGTATCGGACATATGGGCTAATATTGGACTTATGGACTTTGACTGGGATGCTTTCTCAATGTTCCATTCCTTTTGTACATAAACCTCTCCCTTATAGACATGTGTGCTTATGAATGTTTCTCTAGTCCACACACACACACTTACTTACTTTGTAATACTCATAAAACTGAGCACTAACAATAGATAGCATATTGCTAGAAAGCAACTGGGTAATTTACATACCATGGGTTATTAAAATCCCTGGCCTCAAATTGGAAGTATCTATCTTTTTTTTTTTTTAATCGCAAGGGGGACTACACAGAGTCAGGGACTGCATGTTATGAAGTTGAACAAATTTAAGCTGCTTCCAGAGTAAGAAAGGTCTAGTGATTTTTGAAAATCCCATAAGAAAACTGTCTGAGTGCAATGATTTGATCTATGAGTGATCATAGGAATGGAGCAGGCCCGAGCAGTTATTTTATAAACAATACTGACTTTTACTCTTGGTTTGTGAGTGTGTTTTAATTATTCATGAGTTGATTTTATAACCCATCTATGCTTCCTAGCCACAATTTAAAAAGCAAAAATAATGTGAGCAAACACTGGAAACGAAACTCCACACCCACGGTGGACATGCTAGCGAGAGACCAGTCCCCGGAGAAGGCTATCATACTTGGTAAAAAGGCATCAAGGAACAGGAGAGCCCTCGACAAGAAGGCTTAGCCCACTGGCTCCCTTACCACACTGGCTGCTCCAACGAGCATGGGTGAGGCTGGTGCAGGAGCAGGCCACTTGTGGGTCGCTGAGTTGGAAGACTCAAAAGCGGTACACCAAACAGAATACAGTGTATACGCTAGGGTTTATGCATCCAGGGAATGTTAAGAATTAACATAAAGTAAAACACTTATACCTTTACCACATATGATGTGATTTTTGAACTTTATAGAATTGAAGACTTTTAATATATTTTCATACTCTTCCCAAGCCAAGAGGAGCCCAGGTGGCAGTGGTTACAGATTGATCTACGACTCACAAGGTTTGCATTGAAAACCACCAGCTGTTCTAAGGGAAGAGAGGGCTTTCTCCTCCAGTAAAAAGTCAAGTCTTGGAAACTTACCGGGGCAGTTCTACCCTGTCCCAGAGGGTAGCTGTGAGTCAGCACTGACTCTATGGCAGTGGCTTTCAATTCTTATGAGCGTTGGTGGTATGTGTTGAGCTGCTAACCACAAACCAAAAACATGGCAATTAAAAGTCACAGTTCAACTTGGACAAAAGGGATAGAATGGAAAAACTACTTTCAGCTTAACATAGATTGTGGGAAACAGTTGTCTCCCAAGTTGTCTCCTCCAAATACAAGACAAACTCACCCGCTTGCTAAAAGTGGAGGTCAACAGAAGTATGCTCACCCCTCCTCCCCTCGACCACGAGCTCAACCACTTTTCTTTACTGCTAACCAAGGTTTCTATCTCCCGTCGGGTTATCAGCCACCCAGAACAATCAGGCTGGACAGTTTGTCCCACCCTAAGTAGGGCCCACTCCCTTCTGATAAGAATGTAGTAGACTACTTCCTTGTAGAAGAGCCCAGGGAGGTTAAGCCCACCCAGGAGCGACTAAGGTAAGGCCACCATCATGAATCCAGGATCTGCCTTTCCTGTCACATGAATACCTAGTCCTTCCTCTTCCTGTGACCACACCTCCTAAATAGATATAAACCTTGGTTAGCAATAAAGAAAAGCTTCCCAGCTTAAAGCCTGTGCTGTGCATGGAGCTGGCTGTTGAGCTCATGGCCATTGGGGGTAAGCATGCTACCATGAAATGTGTCTGACTCTCTTACTTACATCTCTTCCATCTCTCATAATTTCTACGCCTTTACTATAGTCTTTACTTAGTATTGCCATATAGTCACGCCTATCAGACCTGTGATGATCCATCATGGGCTGGCTCCCTTGACAATTATTTACATAACAACATATGAAAACTATTAGTCTAAATAAGTTAAATCTATCCAAGAATTGTCCTATTACCCTGAGTAATTTCACCTTCCCGGATATACCCAAGACAAAGATCTCATCCATTAAAAATGCTGAGGGTGTAAAAAGGAGCCCCATGACATGAAAGGTTACGAGCTGGGCGGGTAACCACAAAACAAAGCAAGCCGGCTGTTGAGACCCACCTGTCGATCCTGCGGAAAAGGATGAGACTAAATGATCCCTAGAGAATTTATAGTCTCAGAACCCTGTACAGTCAGTCACTCAAGAGTCAGAATTGATTCAAATGGCAGGAAGTTAAGTTTTTGGCTTTTATGAAAACTAAAAACTGAATAAAGTGGTCTATATCTCTATAAGCAATTTCCGACAACTATTAACATTACATGCTTAAATCTATAGTTATTTCAGTGAAGTGTATTAACTCGAATCAGTGTTTAAGATACTTGCAATTGTTAATACCTTAAATTCTTAATCTACATCCATAATGGACTTCAGTAACCACTGAAAATTAATGTATACGTTTGAGTCCTTAGCACTTTTATCACATTTTTCTCTCAACCAGTTAAAAGGCCCTACTAATAAACATGTAGTGTTATTACTTATTAATAAATATGTAAATAACCTATGTGGATTTACAGATATATATGCATATATAGTACTGAGTCAATTCTGACTCTCAGTGATGCCACAGGACAGAATGAAACCCTTCACTTTAAATCTTTATAGTGACTGGTGGACTTGAACCATAAATCTTGGGGTAAACAGGTGAATGCATAGCTCACTGTAGGAACCAGAGTTCCTATATCTACATACAGATAAAAAGGCATGTAAATAGGCTGAGCCTCGGTGGCATAGGTGGTTGAGTGAAGGACTGCGGCCCGTGGGTTTGGCGGTTCAAATCCAGCGGTGGCTCTCAGGAGCAGCACTGGGTAGCACCCACGACCACTAGAGGCAGTGATGCCCCCCCCACCAAAACAAACAAAAAGGCATGTAAATAAACACAGAAAATATGTAAATCTCGTCTTTGCATTTATTTAACCAACTTTACATTTTAAATAGTTGTCAGTTCTTAAAATATGCTCAACTTAGCCCAGAAGCAGGGACAATTATCTTTTATAGAGTAAATACCTATTAAATGTAAGCTTTTGGGCTAATGTTTTCTCAAATTTATTTGCACCTCTTAAGCAGCCACAACCTCAATGGAGGCTACGTTGCTGAGGCTGAAGAGATTTCAATGGAACTTCCAGACTAAGATGGACTAGAAAGAACTTGCCACCTACTTCTGAGAGTTAGCAGTCAGTCAGCCATACCACCCTGAATTCCCTCCAATCTTAACTAGATCACATTGCCCAATCAACTGCACTAAGCTTGAGATTCCTAAGTTTTACTCAACTATCATATGGTCATGATTTCTGCATTGATTGGGCTGCTATCCACAGATCAAATCCACAATTGCTGAGGGATAAAGATGAGGCTGTGTGGTCCTATAAAGATTTATAGATTAGGGAATCCCAGGGAGCAGAAAGTCAGAACCAACTGAAGGGCAGTGGGACTTATGGGGCACAAAGTTCCATATTTCCTTTTATTCACTCCTACACACACAGGAGGTATTAGTTTCTCTTTTAAAACAAACAAACAAACAAACCTCTAGCGTTGGTGGTATAGTGGTGAGCATAGCTGCCTTCCAAAAAAAAGCACCTCTGACAGTAATCCTTTGTCAAATTTCCCACATGAATTGTGAATTCTGTACTAAACTTCCTGGTGTCTCAAGGGTATTCTCAGCTACGCTATAAAGGAATAATAAATTCTGCTGCAACACAGTGCTTCCAAACAATACAGTCATGGTCAACAAACCCCCATAGAACAGACCTGAATTTTTAAATTGTCGTAAGGTGGAACACTAGCCAGCATGGGAAAACTCTCCCTCTTAGAAAAGGGGCAGTGTGTGCATTATACAACAAGCAAACCTCTTGACCAGGTGCATTGAAAACACCGGTGGTCAGCTCAAAGATGGGGGTGGGCCTCACAGCTTTTCAGTCCTGGCAATAATCCAATGTTACACACATTAGGCCCACTAAACCTCTTCCAAATCTCATTCCAGGGCTAATTTGTAGTTTTTCCATCCCGAATGAATCAAAAAGTTAAAATTCACATTGTCAGTCACGACTGAACCAATTCAAACTGGTTGAAAGCCTTCTTCGATAAAAAGTACAAATATTAAACATGAGGCCAAGGCTATTTGTTCTGCTATCAGTTTTCTACTTATCATATCTCATCACAACCCTTTAAAATCTTCTGCCTACACATCCCCAATGATGCTGATATGTTTATTCCCTGTGGCTGAAAAACCACAATATAGTTAGTGTACATGGAGATCAAACCAAGGAGTTTTCAGGTGTCAGAGTTGGTTTCAACCTATAGTGAACCACCCTTGAAATAACAGAAAGCATCAGTGCCTCATCCTGTGCCATCCATCTCATGAGGGGCTTCCTCTAATTTAGTGGTGAGGACCCAGATTCTACTATTTGCAGCCAGACATGGGAAAGTCACTCAGTTAATATTCTGCAGTGGATTCAGATTCCTTACTGTTGGGAATAAAAGCCACTCCAGCCATTTAAAATATTATGTGATTCAAGGTGCATGCTGATTATTAACAACAAATTCATTTGCCAAATCCTGAAAATGAAAGTGAGAGCAACGTGCTCTATTAAATATAAATGAGAGGGCTTTAAAAAGTTAATGGAAAAATTCCATTATCTTTTAATCCCATTTTCCAGAAGCTTTCTAAATACTCTTGTATAATAGCTGTTTTTAATACTCCTTGAAGAATAACACTTCAAACCTTTTTGCACTGCTCCTCAAAGATACTTTACCTGAATATACATGAGTATAAAAGTATCAAGCAAAACACTTTATCAAAAAAATCATGATCACCACCACAGACTCAATGAGGAGTCCAGGATTATAGTTTCAACACCAATCTAGAGCTATTAATATTGAACTACTCAACTATTAGCAAATTATTCATATTTACTTTCACAGTTGTCTCACTCCCATTTATCTGCTGGGGAGCTTCCCAAAAGCTCAGCGATGCCTGAAATTGCAGATATTACGCGGATTCACGTATGTTTTTTCCTATACACACAAGGGCATCAAAAGGTTAGCAGAAAGTGGAATAGAAAGATAATGGAATTTTCCCACAAACCTTTTGAAATACTCCCCATAGAGATATCAGTTGGCTACTCATCCAATTATTTTTCTGGCTCATATCCTAGTGGGGGATGAGAAAGCTGGCTCCAGGATGTACAAGGATGGAGCAAGATATCATCACACTACGCAGAATTGGATGTGCTTTAAAGGTGTTCAGATCTCTGCTGACCACAGATAAGAACCATGGAAACCCAAAAGAACTCCGGTAGCACAGTGGGCCGCCAGCAAGCAGGGATGGCAGTTCAAACCACACCAGCTACCCCAGAGAGGGGGATGGGGGAAATAAGGCCCTTCTGGTAAAGTTTTAGTTTCAGAAACCCCAAGCAGTTCTACTGTCCTATAGGGTCACTGAGGGTCATTCTTTAGTTGTTGCTTTTTACTGTAAATAAAAGTACACAGAATATAGCATGCTGTGCCCCAAACGAAGAAATTACAGTCAATGCCAATAGGAAATTAATGAGTAAACCCTGGTGATGTAGTGGTTACCATTGGATTACTAACGGCAAGGTCAGTAATTGAAAACACCAGCTGATCTGAGGGAGCAAGATCGGGCTTGTGTCTATAAAGAGTCACTGTGGAGGAAACCCACAACGACAGTTCTATACTGTCCTCACTGAACATCAGAATGGACTCCAAGGCAGTTTGGTGTCTTTTTCTTTTTTTTCGGGAAATAAACTTTTAAGACAAATGTACACAGTATTGGTTTCTTCACTCAACAGAGCTGACCTCAGTAATTTGGAAACTATATAAGCAGGTGTTTTTGTTTCCCTTCACTTTCAGACCTTCCCATATTGTTGAGTCTCATATCTGGCAGTTAGGGGTTGGGAGGTTCCACTGCCCGATTTAAAAATGTTCAAAAAATATTATGCAGCAAGCCATTAGTTGGTAGTGTCCACACCAAGCAGCTAGAGCAGTCAAACTCTTTCCTCTGCCAGGAAATAATCATTAAACTACCATGACCGAACTGTATCTGTGAACACTGTTAGTGTTAACTGCGGGTCTGTTACTTAACAAGACAGAACAGGCTAGTTATTTGAGCCCGAAAATGTTCAAAAACCGTTTCCGAAGTAAATTACTTCTAGTTTTGTCCCATGGCAGCTCACTTTGTGACATTAATAACTCAATTTAGAGATTAAGGCATTTTGTCTACCTCTTGAAAACCTTTTATGTTGCAAATGTTTAGCAACTGTAAATCAAATACCCTCAAAAAACCAGCTCAAACACGACATTACTTTCTTAACCCTCACCCTGAAATGCAGCGAAGCAAAAAAAAAAAAA
>PVJH01049349.1:0-10365 GCA_004026705.1 Nesogale talazaci
TCTGCACCAATCGCATAGAGCCACGCCTAAAATAGGCTATAAAAGCTTTGGGTTTCTCCTCCTCGGGGTTCTTCTTTCGCTGACCTCCTGATAGTGAGGCGGCTTCATTAAACTTTGCTGTAAACGCCATCAGAAGAGTCCTGACCATTTATCGCGTCGTGTGTTGTGTGTTCCTGACCTGATCCGTCTCGGCGAGGGGAGCGCGACAGAATCTAAGACAGGTAAATCTCTCAGGACCAATAATGAGAGTAGCAATACCTGGAGGGGAAGGGGAAGGTGGGGTAGAAAGGGAGAACCAATCACAAGGATGTATGTATAAACCCCTCACAGTGGGACGGACAACAGAAAAGTGGGTGAATGAGAGATGGACAGTGTAAGACACGACAAAAAAATAATAATTTATAAACTACCCACAGTTTGTTAGGGAGAGTGATGGGGAGGGATGGGGAGCTGATACTAAGGGCTAAAGTAAAAAGCAAATGTTTTGAAGATGATGGTGGCAACAAATGTACAAATGTGCTAAACACAATGAATGTATGTATGGATTGTGGTAAGAGTTGAATGAGCCCCCACTAAAATGACTGTAAAAGTAAAAAAAAATAAAGAGATTCTAGAAATTGAAAAAAAAAAGAAATAACTGTGTATGATACTGCTTTATGTGATTGAACTATGAAATAATAGTTAGCTCCCAATAAAAATATTAGAATAATAAGAGAACAAAAAAAGTAAAATAATATTAGCTCCTAATAAAAATGTTTTGGAAGAAACAAACAAAAGAGAATTTAATTTGTATAACAATTCACGTATTGTGATTCATAGCTGGCCTACAGTTGTATAATCATTTTTCATCAGATTTTACTTATTTTTATTTTGATATATCACTTGATTCTGAGTTATTACAGTTTTGAATTTTTTCCCCAGCCTTGGAAAGCTGAAGGGGCGGTTCCCCTCTGTTCCATAGGCTCTCTAGGAGTTGGAATCAACTAGGTAGCAGTGACTTGAATTGTTCCTCTCTCATGAATTATCATTATGGCATCCCTGTCTCCAGTTTTCTTTCTTAATCTATTTACTCTGTATAATTTTAAACGTACTGTTCCCCTGTATAAACCCCCCTTCCTGGTACTCCTTCCCTTTTCTATGAAGTCCAGCCCAAGATGATTAGCAGTCTAGAATTCAAGGCTCTCATGCTCTTTTCAGACTTGATTCCCACTCCACTCCTTCTCCAAGACAATGCAACAGCAAAATGAATATATTTAGGTTTTTCTTTTCCCTGCTCCCCTGTCATGAAATTTATCACTTAAAGACATTTCCTTCCTGATATTATTCACCACTGTCTCTCTATGAGTTTAATTCCTTATGCTTCCAAAGCCACTAAGATGAGAGGACTTTGAGAATTTTGTGGAAAATGCCATCCTCTTTTAATTTCTCCTTTCTAAGAAGTTTTTGAAGCCCATGCCTTGGAGATGTAGTAGGTTATGCGTTGGGATGCTGAAGGCAAGACCCACAATTCGAAATCACCAGCCATTCTGCCAGGGAAAGAATAGAGTTTCTACTCTTGTCAAAAATCCCAGTTCGACTCTCTCTTATGGGCCGCTCTGAGTTGGAGCTGACTCCGTGCCAGGGAGTTGAGTTGAATTGTGCAACCTACTCATTATCCACTACCCCTTCCTTGTTTCTTCCCCTTCCTCTCTTCAGCTCAAAGTAAAGTCTTTCGCTGGATTCCAAACACATCTTTCCATTGTCCTGTATCATTTTCTGCTTTCTTTTGCAATTCTGTATTTTACATTCCTGGCTTTCCTAAATCTAATGAAAGCGTTGAGAGGGAAAAGTCTTGATATCTCGCTCATCTTTATGTCTCTCTTGCTGTCTCTTAATATTTGAGTTTCAGCTCCATTGCTAGTTTCTATTAGCTGTTACCTTTTGACCTTGAGAAAGTAATTTAACCAGTCTGAATCAAATTCTTTTGTGTGTGTGTGTGAGTCAAAAACATGTTTTAATTCAAGAGTTTTAATTTGAGGTATCTTAAATTGCATATTTCTGGGACTGCAAAAGCTCACTTGAGAACACAGACCAAAATAAAGGTTTCTAAATGACCTCTACAAACCCTAAAAATAGGCAATGATAGCTGCTGCCACTGATAAATTTCTCTAGATTTGTTTTCTGGCTTAGTTGAATTAACATAGAATAAATATGGCTATCATAATTCTTGCTCTCCCTGCTGCATTGAGTATCAATGGCATAATCTTCTCATTTTCTAATTAATGTAGCATTGCTTTTGTGTGTGTTTGGAGGAAGTAATTCATCATTTATGGATGTCTTGAGTATCTTATAACCAGGAATTTTTTTCCAAGCTATGGGTGCTCACAAATCTTCTAATGAATTGAACTGGGGAAGGAGCATGTCATAATTAAGAAATTATTTTAACAAAGGACTCTCTCTCTCTCTCTCTCTCTCCTCTCTCTCTCTCTCCCCTCCCCTGTTTTCCTTGACTTATTAGTAGGAGATTATGGAGATTTTAGACCTCCCATGTCATGGTAAAATTCAAAGCAAACTTTCCCATGGTAATGCTTCTTAAGTGTAAAAGAGTTCCCCTTCTCTCCTACCCCCTCTTTTTTTTCATTTGTCCAGAAAATGTAGGGGAGTGAGTACAAAGTGCTTCCACACAATCTTTCTAAAGATAATACACTGGAAACATTTTGGTGGGTGTGAATCACTCAGACAAGCATTCTTCACTCAAAAATAGAAACTTGCCTTATTTATTCCAGATGTTTTACAGCTGGAGGGAAGTTAAAGCCAGTGGCCCTGTTTTCAATGTGACCAAACTCTTACTGCATTTGGAATTTCTTAACCAATGAACTTAGATTACTTATTCTAAGACCCACACAATTTTCTATCTCCTTTTTTTCCCCGGACTGTTACCATTCACAAACAACTGTGTTTCATGAGAACCATGTTCTAGAATTTATGAGCCTACATCTGTGCTGCACTAAGAGAACACATCCTGTTTATCACCGTTTCCACCTTTCATTTACCTTCTCTTAGGCACCTAAGATTTCAAAGCCAGTGTTTAAAGCAAACAAAAATCAGAGTTGGATTGTGTTATTTTAAACTAGTGTATAACATCTTGAAGATGAAATTATGGTGTCATTTTAGAAAGGATTTTAAGATATTTTACTAGTGAAATTTTTTATGATGAAATCTTACTGTTGTCATTGTACATTTATCATCATGATGCTGGATATCAGAAAAAAGATACCATACTTGGTAGAATTAAATGGGAGTGAAAAAGAGGAAAGTCTTTGTGGTGGTCATGTATTCAATATGTCACTTTCATGACTGAGATGTAGGAGTGGAGTCTAGCCTGTTAATCTGGAGATAGCCATTGAGTAGCCAATAAGACCTCCATGTGGGCATGGCTTTCTCCTGAGACTTCTGGGAAATCTTGCGATATTTCCCTCATGGAGATGAGAAGCCATCTCTCCAGTTGTTGGGAGTAAGTCTCCGAGACAACAAACTATGGACAAGACAAGATGGCAGCGTCTGAGGAGCTGGAGGAGCAAGAGGAGAAGCCACACAGCCTTACCTAGATGGAACCAGACCTCTGAAGCTGGAGAAGACACTTGGAGATCCCTGCCAGAACTGAGTTGGTTCTATCACCACTGGATGCTGTTGATGGACCCTAAGCCCTGGAAGTGAGGAGCCATGGGAAAACCCCTGCCAGTGCCAAGACTCTGCACCCACTAGTCTGTGACTTCGTGGGTCAGAAGGAGACTTTTTATAAACTGATATCGGGCATATGGGCTAATATTGGACTTAGGACTTTGAACTGGAATGGGGTGGGATGCTTTCTCAATATCCCATTCCTCTTGTATGTAAACCTTTTCCTTATATTCATATGCATGTCTATGAATCTGTTGTCTACCCAAACTAACACAGTCTTTTACAGGATGAATTGACACAGTGGGTACAACAATGGGCTCAAACACATACCACAATGCCACCAAGTGTAAGATGGCACAGGACCAGGGGGTGTTTTAATATGTGGTACAGAGGAGCACTCTGAGTCAGAACTGAGTGAGTGGCACCTCACCACCACCACCACCACCACACATTGGATGTATGAAAAATGTTAGGGTCATGGGTCTTTGTATGAGTTGCAAAAGTACGTAGGAGATGAATATGTTCATGATACATCTATCCCATAAAATATGAATGCTAGTTCATTCACATCTGAGGGTATAATGGCAGAGATCAAGTCCTTTTAGAGAAAAGGGTTTCTAAAGGTATGACTAAAAGACAACGTGTACAGAATCACACCAGTTGCTAATTAAAAAATAAGTATTTCTAAGACCAATTGAATCAGAGACTCTGAATTAAAACTGAGGTTGCAGAGAGACCCTGGAGATCAGAAACAAAGAACAAAAGATTAATTTTCCCTTGTGAACATTAAAATCTAGGGAAGATAAATGCACTTTTCAAGTACATGTAAACAGTAAAAACCTTGTTTAGTGTTACTGATGATCATTGGTTTTCCAGTGTGTATGATCTTAATTTTCAAAAAGTTAAATTTAAAATACTATTTGAAGAAATATATAAGTATTCAAATATCATTAAAAACCCAATCCACTCATCTCTTCTTTGTCATTTGTTAACTTAGTCCTTGTTCTTTTCCTAAGACTTACAGAACCTTTTCAACAAATTTCACTATGACTTTAAAAAATCATAATAAAATTCTTTCAGGAAAAGGAAAAAGGAGAGGGAAATATTATATTTTAATGTATTATTTCCTAAGTCCTTGAAATCTCATAATTATTTTTGAACTGAGGGTTTTAAAATTCTTTGAACTGTGTTTAACTAATAGTTAATATTCAATAATGATTCCCCCAGAGACTATGAAATAAAAAATCTATGACATCCATTATTGAAATATAGGTGTGTTATTAGTTAACTATTAGAATTATAAGAAAATTTATAAGCTGATTTCCACATCTTAATTAAGCTATTAAAGGGCTTGTAGTGCAATGATTAAAGTACTCAGCTTGTAATTGGTTCAAATTGATCAGCTGTTCTGTGAAAAAAAAATGGCAATCTGTTCCTGTAAATGTTACAACCTCAGAAATCCTGTGTGAAAGTTCTGTTCTATCAATATGTTATGATTCAGAATTGACTTGAATGCAATGAATTTTATTTATATACATGAAGCAATTAATAATCATGTACTTTTTTCATGTATGGAGTTTCAAAAATTTGTGCAAAACTTAACAGAAGATAATTGAAAAAGTCAACAAATTTTTGAAGTTCCCTCAAATGCAATTTAGCCTTCTAAAAATAAGAGTCTGTGAATATCTCTTATTAAACTTTCTGTACTTTTCCTGAATCAATCAAATATTGACACAATTTGTGATAATAAAAAAGAGGATATGCTACAGAGAAAGCTTACTGATGAACTTCTCTGATAGTCCTAGATCCATAAAGAGTGACTGTAGACACATTCTGATCTAATCCTATAATTTTGCTAAAACTTGAGAACTTAATGTTCATTTCAAGGAGGTGGTAGTATTGTGTCAGAAACTGCCCAATAACAAACTGTTTTTTTCTTTTGCTAGGGGCCCCCATTGTTAGTTGGGTACATAGGCACCTGAATACAGATTGCATCACTCAGACATTGATATAGGGATATATGACCATGTGACTAACCTCTAACAAATAGCAAACATATATATGGTAGCTTTAAGGAACCTTCTAGAAGGTCAAACCCAATTTATTTTCTGCTTTGATTTTTGCTGAAGCCATGCACTTTCAGTAGCTAAAGGCATTTCAAATATTATGAAAAAATTATAAATATAAATATTTTTATATAATTAGTGGGACATGCATGTCCTGAGGAATCTGAGGCAAGTGTTGGTGCAGCGAAGCCCATTTCTTCAGATTCATTCGCCTATTATGCTGGTCCCTTCTAGAAGATCTCTCTTTCTCTCTCTCTCTCTCTCACTGCCATTGGGTTGATTTTGACTCATAGTGACTTTATGAAGATCGCGTACACTAAAGTGAGACTGCTCTCTCCCATTAAACTTCAGAGGTGGAAAATACAGGCAACCCCTATATGTACCATGAATCTCATATGGACAACGAGGTCATGCTCTTTGTGTCCTTTCCCCCATTCTCTGTGTTATATATATTTACAATGTGGTAGTTTTGATGAGAGAGCCAACTTGGCTTATGATGGCGAGAATCATCTGTTTCAAGGTAAGTGTGGAGCTGTCATACCAACATGAAATTGCCAATATAAAGACTCATGTGTGCAAGCCACTGTGTAGGGGCAATGCATGCATCTGATTCTGATTGCATATGATAATTCATTTCCTGCTGTACTGTTTAACTACTGTCTGAAAGTTTCTAATATCTGCAGCTGAATCTGATTGCAGATGATAATTTCCTGTTATGGAATTTTATTCATTTGTTCTTTGAACATATAGCTATTAAGAATCCTCATGAGCAAGGAGTTATAATAAATTAATATTGAAGAGTATGCATTATGGTTGGAAAAGGTTTTTGAGCCTGATCCTCTTTTCTTTAGGTCTGTCATTGTCTTTAACCAATATGCATAACATAATTTCTGTTTATTTTACTCCAAAGATTTTTCCCTTTAGAGTTTCAATTTTTTAATGGATACTTTAATATATAAAAGATTTTTTAAAGGAATTGAAATATATTCAGAACACTACTTTCAATAAACTTTCAGCCATTTTTTTTCTAGACATATCAACTCATAGCTAAAATCAATCAACATGAAAGTATTCTTACATATAAGTAAGATGCTAACATTGATTCTTAAAAATGAAAACTTCATGGAAAATATGTTTTTATAATATTTTAACAAAATGTATTTAAATATCAGGGTGGTGATGTTAGGAGCCATAGAGTGAGCTCTGTTTCCTAGTGGCTGAACACTGCATACACTGTGTCAATCCATCTTGTTGAGTCTTCCTTTTTTTTTGCTAACTTCTACTTTACTAAGCATAATGTCCTACTTCAGGAACTGGTCTCTCCTGACGACTGGTCCAATGTACATATGATGAAGTCTCACTATCTTTGTTTCTAAGGAGCATTCTAGTGGTACTAACACAGGTGTGTTCATTCTTCTGCAGTCCACTCTGTATTTAAAATACTTTAACACTATAATCCAAAGGCAATCATTCTTTAATTTTCCTGATTCATTATCCAGCTTTTGAACACATGTAGGATGATTGACAACACTATGGCTTGGGTCAAGTGCATCTTAGTTTTCAGATTATCTTCTTCATTTTGTAACTCTTTATAGAGATCTTTTGCAGCAGACTCGTATCATGAAATATGTCGTTTGATTTCCTGACAACTGCTTCCAAGCATATAGTAGATCAAAGAAAAATGAAATGATTGGCAACTTCGATGTCTTCTCTTTTGATTTGTAGGTTTGCTTCACGTACACGTGGTATTTTTGTTTTTGCTTTCTGTGCTAAGCTGTAAAATATCCTGAAGATGGAGGTCTCTGGTCAACAGTAAATGATTTAGAGCCTCTTCCTGCTCAGCAACCAAGGCTGTTTCACCTGCATGCTGCTGGTTTTTGATGAGTCGTCTACCAATCCTGCTGCCACATTCTCCTTATTGGGTTTAGTTCCTTGGGTGATTTTCTTAGCATACATATTGAATAGTTATAGCTTCATAACATAATGCTTTTTTGACAACTCAGTCCATTGAGATGGATTCAATTACTGTTAGAATTTTTGAGCATGACAATATTTAGAGGAATAGATAGCCTAAATTTCCTTCTGTGAAATGGCTCCTGGGTTTGAACCACTGACTTTGTGTCTAAAGTCTAAACTCACCCAAGAGTATCATTGAGGATTCTGTTGTTTCTGCTTTTAAATCTCATTTAAATTTGTTCCCAAACTCTTCATTAGTATTTTTTGTGGTAATCAGATTCTGTGACAATTTATCTGGACCAGGATTTTCAGTAGATTTGAAATTGAGATCTAATGACCTACCCTGATGTAACTTAACACAGTACAATCAACTGGGATCTGCTTGGATTAACTAAACAGTTGGATGAAGATTAGAATAAAAGGAAATCTTACTCAGTTTAGAAGCATTATGCAAGAGATAGAAACACTCCTCAGTGGTTGAGGGAGTTTACCTACTTTCTATATGAGTGGATGTTGTAAGGAAGCTTGTTTTATTTTTTCCTGGCTCTGGATCCTACATCTGGCTCAGCTACCTTTGGTTCTTTGGATTTGACCCAACAGCTTTTTATACTGCCTGCCTGTCCTGGAAACCACCAGTGGCCTGCCATCAAACTGCTATCTGACCTGGTGTTTGGATTAATTTACCTCTGACTTGGACACATTTGCCTTTGGTGTTCCTACCATTCTTATGTTTATTAACTACCAAAACTACTTGTGAAAGAAGAAGATACATGTGTACACCCATATATACACACACCACATGCACACACACATATATACATATGTGTGCTAACCACAGCCAATAATAAATATGTATATTTATTATTGTTATGATCAAAAAATATCATAAATAATTCCATAATTTAATCACATCCAGCAGAAATGTACATTTGCTATCACAGTTTCCAAGCACTCTTTTTCTTTTTTGTTTTTTATATTTTTTTAAAAAATCATTTTAGGGGTTCATACAACTCTTATCATGATCAATGCACACATCAATTGTATGAAGGCCACATTTGCACATTTGTTGACATCACCATTCTCAAAACATCCTCCTTCCACTTAGGCCCCCGGTATCAGCTCCCCATATTTCCCTTCCCTTCCCTTCCCTCCCCACTCCAATCCCCCATGAATTCTTAATAATTTACAAATTATCATTATTTTGTCATATTGTACACTGTCCATATGTCCCTTCATCCACTTCCCTGTTTTCCATACACCAGGGAGGAGGTTATATGTAGATCCCTGAAATTGGTTTCCCCTTTCTACTCTACATTCCTTCCACCCTCCCAGTATCACCACACTCATCACTGGTCCTGAAGTGATCATCTCTCCTGAATTCCCCATTTTTCTGGCTCCAGTGTACATTCCCTGGTCTAGCTGGATTTGTAAGGTAGAACTGGGATCATGATAGTGGGTGGGAGGAAGCATTTGAAAACTAGAGGAAAGCTACATATTTGATTGTTGCTATACTGTACCTTGACTGGCTCATCTCCTCCCTGAAACCCCTCGATAAGGGGATGTTGCTTCACCTATTGTTGGGCTTTGGGTCCTAAATCTGTACTCCCCCTTGTTTATGTGATATAATTTTTAAGTCTTTAATGTCTGTTGCCTCATCCCTTGGACACCTCGTGGTCACACAGGCTGGTGTGCTTCTTCCATGTGGGCTTTGTTGCTTCTGAGCTAGATGGCCACTTGTTTACTTTCAGTCCTTTAAGATTCCAGACGCTATATCTTTTGATAGCCAGGAACCATCAGTTTACTTGACCACAATTGCTTATACACACATTTGTCATCAGTGATCATATCAGGATGGTGGGCATGCAATGTTATGATTTTTAGTTCTTTGAAGCTTGATAACTGATTCCTTTAACAACTTGTGGTCATAAAAACTGGTGTATTTCTTCCATGTGGGCTTTTTTGCTTCTGAGCTAGATGACTGCTTGTTTATTTTCAAATCTTTAAGACCCCAGATGCTCCATCTTTTGATATCCAGGTAGCATCAGCTTTCTTCACCACATTTGATTATGCACACCTTTCTATATGGACTCCTTGATGATGTCACCCTTTTACCCAACCCCACCTCTGTGCCCCCCTCCCGCCCAAACCCTTATCCCACTGGTTGACTCTATAGATTCATTGGTCTTTTTTTCATAAACTAAAAAATGCAAAAATATATACTGCAACTTTAAGAGGGTGAACCCCCAATGACATAACACTTCTGAGATATCTCCTAATATGTACAATCATAAATCAAACAAAACAGCACAACTACCAAATACATAAAATTTTGGAAACAAGATCAGTTCCACCATGCATCATAATGGGAATCTGCTGGCAGGTTTTGACTGTTTAAGTCAAATTTCTGCCTTTGATCTTCTATATTCACCTCACTAATGCACTCCATTTAAGTGATCACTCTCCTCTTATTCCTCAATCTTGGATAGAGGGAGTTCACTAAAGGCTTATTTCTTACATAGTTGCACCAACGAATCTTGACCTTACACTGTCATCCAAAAGCTTCTATAAGCCAGATTCATAGTCTTTAGGCTCTGATACTAATTCCTTCCTCAATTTTAGATAATATGCTTCACAGTCCATCGGTGACTGATGATGGTGTGCTTGTTCCTCACCTTCAGGAAGG
>PVJH01049350.1:0-10363 GCA_004026705.1 Nesogale talazaci
TCTCTGCAGAAGGGCCTGGCGTGGGAACCCGGATCCACGCACGCACCCACGCACGCGTCCGACGGCTGGCGGCGGGGGCTGGGGTCCGGTGAGAACTGGCAGGAGAGGAGGGGAGAGCCCCGGTCATGGGGGGGCTCGGGGTCGGAGAGGCGCCCCCAGGCACGGCCGCCAGGCGGAGCTCGAGGACCGGCGCGGGATGAAGTGCCGAGGCTGGCAGGGACTGGCGGCGCGTGCGAGACTCCCCAAACTCCGTCGGGCCACCTCCGAGGGCTGAGCCTGGGCACCCCCAGATCATCGAGTGCCTTCGGGTCTCGCCTGGCTCAGCGTGTGGGGCTGTGGCCCCGCCCCTGACCGGCAGGGGTGGGGGGACCAGCCAGGTGGCGGCAGGAGCCGAGGCCTGCCAGCTGTCTGCTCCTCCCGTGGGGACAGCTCCTGTGGTCTGCTCACCGCTCCTGCAGACACCCTCTGCCCTGCCCTGATAACCACAGCACCCTGGGCTCCATCTTGACCAAGTGACAGGGGAGGTGGGCCGTGACTCCGCCCCACGGGTCCCAGGGGTGCAGGGTGGGAGACATAAGGGGCGCCTGCTGTCCTCCCAGGGGAAGAGCACGTGTGTGTGTTTCCACCTGCTGTGTTTCTGAGAGCCTTGCAGGTGGGGTGAGGTTGTCCGTGGGGGTGTGTGGGGACCCGGTGTGAGGCCTCCCCACTTTTTATCCCCACACCCTTAGTGTCGGAGATGGGGGGTAGGGGGACAGAGGCTTCCACGAGACTCTGCCTCTCCTCACTCTCCCACTGCCCTCCCCTTGGTGAGCAGAGGTGGGGCCTGCTGGGTTGTGGGTGGAGCTCCCCGTAGGGCCCCCTTCCCCTCCTGGGTCTGAGAAACCGCAGCTTCCTCTTTGGAAGAGGAGAATGCTGCGAGCCCCTGGCCCAGAGTCTGCTCATTGCTCCTTCCTTCGACTCAGCTGGAACGGTCACAGCATCCCAGGGCCAGGTTTTCCCAAACCTCTGAGCAGGGGGCAGCCGGGCCTTGCTGCCACCCCACGGACATGCGCAGGAAGCAGCCTCCCCACCGGGGCCACCCTGCTGGCCTCCCGCGTTCTGTGCCTTCTGACTCAGCACAGACAGGAAGCCCTCTGCCCCTGCCACTCTTGGGGAACTGCTTACAGACTTCCCCTTGCTGGTTTCCACGCATCAGCAGACTGTGAAGGGAGCACCCACTGGCTTCAGACCCTGGCTTGACTTCTAGGCCGCTCCCGGCCCACAGCGCCGTGAATGAAGGGCACCTGGTCACACAGACCCCTCATGGCTGGAGGAAGGGCTTCCCCATGACTGCCGGCCCAGGGCCACTGTGCGAGGGCCAGAGGGATGGGTGGTTGAGCTGAGCTGTGGAGGTGTCACACCTTCCAATGCCGTGTCTGCTTTCCGGCCTGCTGATGTGTCCAGTTTGGGGAAGAGTGTAGGGGCAGGGGGTTGGGGAGGTGGTAAGACACAGAGGCAAAAGACTGACTCTCTTAAAATGGGGGAACATTCAGTTGGCCCAAGCCCAAGGCATTACTGAACTTCTGTTTGAAGCATCTTAAAAGGGGGGAGGTGTGTGAAACAGAATTCCAAATTCTCGTGGAATCCTGACTTTCTGGATCATGGAGTCTGGATGAAGTCCTGAGCTCAGTGGAAAACATCTTTGCACCCTGCAGTTGAATGCAGGCTCCCGTCAATGCCAGCTCACAGGACCCTGCAGGACAGTCCCTGTGGGCGTCTTCTCAGGGGGATCCCTCCCCTGGAAGCATTACACGGTTTCAGGTTCAAGCTGGTGGCTTTGAACTGCTGACCTTGCAGCCCCACGGCGTTAGACTGGTGGGAGAGCCCAGTCTAAGGAGAGGAGCCTGGCCCAGTGCTCTCTAGGAGGGGGAGGGGCGGCCATGTGATTACATTGACAGGGCCAGCTGCAGGGACCAATGAGACACTGAGGGGAGGGGGTGCATTGTGTTTAGGGTCATACTGGCAAAACCCACACCCGCCCATCCCGCTGCCGCTGAGGATCTCCCAGGTTGTTGATTGACCTTGAGGGGGCCAGGCAGCCCCCTGCAGCCCCCCAACACAACCCAGAGGTGGGACAGAGAAAGATGCTGGGTTTCTGAGGGGGTAACTCTTTAGGAAGGCACACGCCTGCCTTGATCTCTCAGAGGGCGGCTGGGACGCTCAGCAGGGGAGTCCCCTTCTGAACCGTGCTTCCTGGCAGCGTGTGGCTCTCCCCACTTCCTCCTGAGCTGTTTGTCCCTCAGAAGGTGCTTCCTCAAACCGAGCCCAGACGTCATGGGGGGCGGGGGGGCACCGGCTGGAGAAGATGCACGGTAGAAGCCTGGCTTCTGGAGGTGCAGTACAATCCATGCCCCCCCTTCCTCGCCCCGTGCAGCCCGGCTGCCTGGTGCTTCATCCCCGCGCCACCAGGGACGTCCGCTGGAGGCCCCGGCACCCCGCCCCTGCCCGCCCGCCTGCTCCCTGAGGCTTTGTTTTCTGGAGAAAGGGCTCGGGACCCATTCTTCCACACACAAGAGGGGCTTGAATGCTCTACGGGCCAGGACAGGGAGGGCAGAGGTGGGGGCGGGTGGGCTGAGTGGAGGTGGGGGTGAGAGGAGGCCCCCTCCCAGTCTGAGGTCAGGGGAGGGGTGGACTGTGGGTCAGATCTCGCTCCCAAAGCAAAGCCTGAGCCTGGGACCCTCTCACGGCCCAGCCACGCCCATCGCTTCCCGCAAAATCGAGGTGGAGCCCCAGGGGCGCCCTCTGTCCTGGGAGGCGGTTGGGGGAGAGCAGCTATAAGGTGGGCAGACTGCACTCAGTGGGTGCGCGATTTATTTTGACCCCAGGACCCGGGGGGTGCAGCGGGGACACCCACTGCACTGCTCACACTAGGCCATCGCCCAAGGCCCCCTCCCCCCCACACACACCCGCACACTGCCCACCCTGTGGCCAGGACCTCTGTAGACAGTGCTGGCTGTGAGTCAGGGCTCACCAAGCCCATTTTTATCCCCCCCCCCCCTCATTTTGATCCCAGCTGACTTGTCCGGCTCTTCTGGCCCTCCCCAGGCCGGCACACAGCGAAAGGGGTCTCCCCTCAGCCCGTGGGCCTTCGGCTCCCAGCACCCCCAGCCCTGGGGTCCCTGGAGCCCAGCCCCTTCTCCAGCCAAGATCAGAACTCAGAGTGGCTGCCAAAAAGCACGTTTATTCCAAGCAAAAGACGTCCCCAGAGCAATGACATGTCCCCCTGAGACCCCCTCCTCTTGGAGTTCCTAGAAAAAGAGAGAACAAAGCCGCACCCCCAATGGCTTAGGTGAGCCCAGGGGTGGGGGGACAGAGCCAGTGTAGGGGACCCGGTAGAGACATTCCAGATACTGGAACATATAAACACACTGAGTACAGAGAAGCAGTCACGCCAGCTGCAGACGGGAAGGGCACCCACCAGGGTCAACTTCTGCCTTTTCTGATCGACAGAAAATATAAAGTCACACACACACACACCCTCCCCCCACGAGAAGACAAACTCACCCCACCTCTCCCCACCCCCACCCCCTCCCACACACAGCACAGTAAAAAACACTGTCACGTATTCACAGACACACCCACTGTGGGTGACTCTCTCTACTTGAGAGAGAAGATAAACTGTCCCCCCTGTCCCCCCAAGGCGGGGGGGGGGGGGAGACAAAGAGAAGCCAGGAACTGACATGGCCGCCTCGCTGAGGCAGGAGGAAGGCCCAGGCCAACAGGCCCAGACCAGCGGCCAGGGCTGGAGGGAGACAGACAGGGAGACAGGGAGACAGAGAGGGAGGGAGGGAGGAAGGGGTCAAAGCATCAGGTCACAGGTGTTCATTCAGCAGAGGCACCAGCAGGGGGTGAAAAGAATCCAAAGTTCGTGACACACAGACGTGCCTGGGGGGGGAGGGGGGATTGTACATGGACTCCTCCACAAAACCGACTGCTCCACGAATGGGCACGCACACACACGCGTGACCAGGCTGTTCCCGTGGGCCTCGGACAACGAGGCCGGGCGCCGCCTCTGGACAGGGGTCCCCGAGCCCTTTGGATGCCAGGGGCGCCCGGGGACGGGGTCTGGGCCTTGGCCTCTAGAAGCCGGCAGCAGCAGCGGGATGGGGACACCAGGGTGTGTCTGGGTACAGGTGACAGTGGAGGGAGCGGAACCTGGGGAGAAAGAAACAGACGTTGGTCTGTGCAGGGTGCGGTGGCGCCGAGTCCCCAGAGCAGGCGCCCCTCCCTCCCAAGGCCCGCCCCGTTCCTCCCTGGGCGTCCACACCTGGACGGGTCTGCCTCTACGGAGAAGGCCCCCTTCATGTGGATGGTGTTCCGCTTGTTCTCAAACATGCCGTAACTCAGTGTCACCTGGGGAGGGGGGCGGAGACCCCGTCACAAGGTGGGCGGGCGGGCGCAGAGCCGTGACAGTCGACAGCCCTGCCGCCCGCTGCCCTCCGTGCCAAGTCACCCCGGCCGCTCCCACCTGCTAGGCTGCACCTGGACAGGACGTCCAAAGGGTGGGGTGCAGGTGGGATGGGGCAGAGCCCCTTCTCAGGTACAGCGGGCTCCCCACTGCCCCCAGGAGGCAGGATGGTAGAGCACCCCTTCTCCTCCCTCCCCACGCACTCCTCCCACTCACAGCCCCCCTGAGCCTTGGAGACAGGCCCACCTGCTCGTGTAGCTCGGAGGCGGACACCTGCTGCAGGTTCTCCAGGTGGGAGTGGAAGAGGCCGCTGCGGGTAAGGGGCACCCCCAGCAGTGCCTGCACAATGTAGCCGACGGTGCAGTCATCCGGCAGGCGGATTCGCTCGGCCGTGTCCAGGAAGTGGCCCCCACTACCAAAGGAGGGAGGGAGGGAGAGAGAGGTGGAGGGGACCGGTCAGACATCCTAGCCGACCACGTGTCCTCTACTCCTGCACCTGGTGATTCTGGAGGCTGCGAGGGCCCTGTCCATGGCCTGGGGAACTGCTCTGAGGACCCAGGGGACAGGTGAACTGGACAGGGGGCACAGGCAGGGGGTGGAGAGTCCTCTACGGAGCAAAGGACCCCAAGACTGGGGATGGGGGTGGGGAGACACTCACCTGGCCCATGGGCTCATCTTCAGGGCTAGCCCACGGCTGATACAGAAGCCAGCGCCCCCCGTAGCAAACCAGAAGTGGACAGGACGCTGGGAGGGGGCAGGTCCACACTGTTAGAGCCTCTGGCCCCTCCCCAGGCACAGAGGCACCGCCAGCCCTCCCCCTGCCCCGGCCAGGCTGCGGGGCCATGCGGGTGGGCAGGGGCATCCAGCACTCACCACTTGGCCCTGTCCTATGCGCTCCGTGGCCTGAATGGGCCGGTCCAGGCTGGGCTTCCCGAGGTAGATGTCCTGCGTGTGGGGGTAGCTGGCCAGCAGCCGCAGCAGAGCTTGCACGTTCACGTAGTTGTCGTCGTCCACGTGACAGAACCACCTGCAGGAGTGCCGGGGTGTAGGTAGGTCTGCGGGGGAGCCGGCCCATGCGAAGCGCATGTGCACATGTGTGTGCATGCGTGCGTGTGTGTGTGTGTGTGCGCGCACACGCACAGACGTGGCTGCACCGGTGCGATCCTGCCATGGGGTGCCCAGTGCCCGTGTCGGTGAGCGAGTGTGCAGACGCGGCTGCACCCGTGCCGGACCTGGAGTGTGTGTGCGGGAGGGCGGGCTATGTGCACGCATGTCACGAGACTAGGGGGAGTGCAGGCGTGTGTGAGCCCGGTCCCCACTCACTTCCTCCCCGACGCGATGAATCGATCGTACTCCGCGGCCATCTTGCAGGACAGTGCCTGGCGGCTGTGGGCGGCCGAACAGTTGGTGTTGACCACATTGCCTGTGGGCCAGTGAGCTGTGAGTGGGCCTGAGGGTCACTCAACAGGGGCTCCCGCCCCACGCCGCCATCCAGGGGCAGCCTCCCTCCCACTCATTTAGCCAGCCTTTCCCAGCACAGGGCAGCTGTCCAGCCTGAGAACTCAGAGGGACATTCACAGAACGGACTTCGTGTGCACGAGAACTGGGAGGCGTGGTCTGGCCAGGCGCTGAGAAAAGCCCTGAGAGGGGTTCTCCCGCCCAGAGCCGCCCAGTGGGAGCCATGGGGGCTCACCTGTGTGTTGGGCCAGCGCCTCGTCCTCCCCGTCGGTGAAGATGAACGTCTGCAGGGAGACACATTGCTTTGTGTGGCACCCTGAACACCACTGTGGCAGCCCGAGCCCTGACCCTTTCCTGCCTCAGCATCCCCAGGTGCCCACCACGAAGAGGCTGGGTGGGGGTGGGGGGGCTACCTGTGTCCACCCACACTTAGAAGGCCAGGCGGGGCTTCGCCGGGCTTCCCGACAGCTGGCTCTGAGGCAGCTGCACCCACAGGAGCCAGGTGCCCCCCCCCCCACCAGGTAGCATGCTCCCGCTGCCCTGCGCACCTGGTGGGCACACCCTTATTGACACAGCACCCAGCCAGGAGGCAGACTGGGGGAGGGCTCTGGTGGGGACATGCAGAGGGGGTCAGGCTTTGGGAAGCCAGGGCTTAATGACTGGGGACAAAGGGCTTTGTTGGACAGCCGCCAAGCAGAGCAGACAAAGGGATGGAGTAGGATGGGTCACCAGGGCTGGCCGGCTTTGTCCAGCGGCCTTAATGCAGCCGAGTTAAACGGGAGTGGCTGGCTGGGCATTACCATACAGCTGGCCTGGTTAACCAGTCCCCCGCCACCAGCACTGCCCTGTGCCTCCTGAGGCAGGTCCCCCTCTCTCAGCCCGCAGGCCAGGGCTGTTCTCTGGGGATGCCAGCAGTCAGAAGGGCGAGGGAGGGGGCTGCACCCCACACCCCTCTGCAGCGTGGCCCGGAACCCAGCCTCGCCCAGGGCCAGATCCGGCCCCACCTGAGCCAGCACCTGGCCACCTCTCCAGCAGGGCTCCCTCCTCGGCAGGGGCCGAAGCCAGCGGGGCGGGGCCAGGAGCTGCCGGCGCCGGCCTGGGCCCGTCTGCACGGGGCAGGAATGTTCTTCCTCTGCCCGCCCGCCCAGCGCGTGCCGCCTGGCCCGCCCTGGCATGGCTGGGCCGGGGGCGGTGGCGGCTCTGAGCCAGGACGGCAGCCACTTGCAGCACCCTGAGGCCTGCAGGGCCTCAGTTTCCCCCGAAGCAAGACCCTCTAGGGCAGCTCCAGTCCCTGGCCCTGCAGACCCCAGATTGTGGTTAGTGGGGTCTGGAGCCCAGGGGGGTGTCGGGCTTGTCCTGCACTGTCTCCACGCACGCCTCCAAACACCCCCCCAGCCTGGCAGACACCCCAAGGCGGCCGCACGCACAGACTCGCAGGCAGCCCCCCACCCGCGCCCGCCACCCGCCCAGGAATGCCGTGGGAGGCGCGGCCTGAGCAGACGCACCACGGATGAAAAGGAGAATGCTTGCTTAATGAGATCAAGCCCGGCCTGTTCCCTGCGCTCAGAGGTGCCCTCAAGACCCAGCCCAGGGCTATGGAGATTAAAGTCACCTTTGTTCTTAGCCACCGCGGGGAGGCTGCCAGGAGACAGGCACCCGGCAGGAACGGGCGGGCGTGTCCTGCGTCCCCCAACAGTCTTTCTGCAGAGGGGTGCAGCAGGCCCTCCTAAATGCCCACACCCAGGCCCCCTCCCTCCCAGGCAGCCCAAGGAGGGAAATCGAGGCACCGATCCTAGGCCAGTCAGCTCATCCCCCTTCCTTCTGGGGACAAAGACCCACCCACGGCCCCCACCCACTTCCCTGATGGTCCGGGGGGAGGACTAACAGGGGGCACGGGGCACAGGCTGGCCAGGGCGGTTGGTGCGCAGGAGGAGGGGCGGGGGACACCCACAGGAAGCGGCATTGTTCCTGGAGCTGCGATTCAAAGAAGCACAGGATGCCAAACTCCCTGCCCCCGCCTCCCCCATTGTGGCTGCCGAGGGAGGTGGCAGCCCAGAAGAGAAGCCGACTTGGGCTGGCTGTCCCTGGAAGGGGGCGGGGACCGTCTGCGGGCCAGAGTGGCGCTGCCAGCCCCCTCCCCTGCCTCACTGAGGACGGAAGCCCCCCTGCACAGCATGCAGCCACTCCACCACCACCACTCCCATGCCCTCTCTGGACAATTGGCATGGCACCTCCTCCAAGAAGCTCTCCCGTGGTGAGATGCCCACCCTGGGCTCACCCTCGCTGGCTTCCTCTTGCCTACCCCCTCTGCCTTGGTTCTGAACCACCACCCCAGGTGGGGGTGGGGTGTCCTGAGGGTTGCCTCCTCAGCAGGAATGACTGGCTTCAAGGACCCCTTCCCACCATCGCCCCAGGAGGGACTCTTGTTTGCATGGGTCAGAGTCAGCCTCCTGGGAGAGAGAATTACAGGGCCTCAGGATCTAGGGGTGACGGCCCCCTCGCCCAGGTCACACCCCACTGGAACATGCCACATCAGAGAGGGAGAGACAGAGGGTCAGGGATGCCCAGGGAACTCTCCCCAGAAGCCCCAGGCCAGCTGGCCCTGACAGGCAGGAACCCCTTGACCACCACCCTCCGCTGCACGCAGGTCCTGAGGTGCAGGGCCACACAGAGGGGACTGGATGCTGTCCAAGGTCGCCTAGAACACTGGGGAGGGCGGCGGCCTGGTTCGGGAACAGGGCCCCTCGGGACTGTCACTCAGGGAAGGGGGGTGCAGGCCCCTCATCTCCAGGCAACCTGAGTGGACAGCTTGTAATGGCCGTTCCCATGGAGCAGGCTCTGTGCTCAGAGGCCGGTCGCCGGAGAAAGGGGCTTTGTTACCCAACCCAAGGGGTCCGCGGTGGGAGCCAACGGCTGGCTCTGGGAACCCTAACGGCCCTGCACCAAACAAAACCCGTGGCCGGCCCCGCCCTCTGGGCCCCTGGGAAGGGGCCGCAGGATTCCCAGGAGGGGGGTCCTGGGGTTCCCAGGCTCCCCAGATGGGCAGGATCCTGCCCTCAAAGTCAACCCAGGAACCCTCCAGCCCGCCACCTTCATCCCAATGTGCCGGCCAGTCTCCAGGGCCTGGAAGCCCAGGGTGCTGTCCACCAGGCCTTCTGGCAGGGCCCACGCTCGCCTAGGCCTGCCCCTCCCGCTCAAACGGCCCGTTGCAGCCCCAAGGCCCATTTTCAAAGTGGGGCGTGCCCTTGTGATGTGTGTGCAAAGTCCTGCTTAGAGGGGGTGCTGCAGCGTGGGGGCGCTCACAAAGTGGGGACCCCAAAGCTAAGTGCCTTCTACTTTCAAGTGTGTGCCCTCCAGCACCCCCAAAAAACACAGCTTCAGCTAAGCTTCAGCTATGGTTTATCCCCACTTCAGAGCAGACTCATGGCAGAGGGTAGTGGGCTATTTGGTCCCCCTTTCACCGACCTCTAAGAAAGGGCGGGAGCCTGGGGTGGGGGCCGTGACTCCGTGGTGCCACGATGAGACCCGGGGAAGATCGCAGGCCATTAATGCGCTCCAATGTTTGGGGGTCACAAGGCGCGATATGGGGGCGCCTAGAGCGTATGTAGGGGTGGGGGTGAGGAGCACGCGCTTGCTGTGGCACCAGGCCAGCTGTGGTGCCGCATCACTGTGCCCCGCTCCCCAAAACACACACACCCCGCGAAACCTCCCCCGACGGCGGGACGGGGTACGTGGCCCCCTCCGGGCACTGTCCACAGCCGGCGGGCGACGCACCCCGGGCCCCGACCCGCGCGCTCACCATCTCCTTGTGGCGCGAGATCCAGGTCTCCAGTAGCAGGTCCAGGCGCGCGCGGTGGAAGTTTTTGGTGGTCTTGACAGCGATGAACACGTCTTCGGGCCCCAGCGGCTCGGCGGGGACTCGCGGGGCGCCGCCGGCGGGGCGAGGGGTGTCCCTACGCGCGCGGGCCAGCCGGCCGAAGTACTCGGACAGGCTGCGCACCTCGCGGGCCGGGGCCGTGCCCGTGCCCGGCTCGGCCGCCGGGGCCACCCCTGCGGGGCCCGCCAGGCTGCGCAGCGCGCGGCGGCCACGCTCGGCGGGCAGCGGCGGCGGCGGCGGGTCCGCCGTGAGCACCAGCAGGCAGGCCAGCATCGCGCCCGCCAGGGCCAGCAGCACACGGCGGCCGCAGCGTAGGAGCATGGTGCGGCTGCGCCCACTCGCAGGGCTGCGCGCTCGGTCTGGCGCGCCGTCCAGTCGCGGCGCCCGCGCGCGCCCTTTATAGCCCCAGGCCCGGCCCCGCCCCACCGTGCGCTCACTGGGCCTCGCGCCCCGGGGCGTGGCCCGACGCCCCGCCCCCGCCCCGACAGCGCCCACGTGGGGCCACGGCGGGGGGCTGGGAACGGCCTGGTGGCGCCGCGTCCGCCCCCAGCGCACGTGCGCCCCGCCCCGCCCCGCCGGCG
>PVJH01049351.1:0-10363 GCA_004026705.1 Nesogale talazaci
TCAAATAAGAGCACACACTATATGTTAGCCCGCTATTTCCACACAGTTATCCAAAAAATTATTTATAATGCCTCATAATTTTAAATATTTTAAAAATCTAATCATAGTTTTCACCTTGGCCAAAATTCCTTCTATTTAAAATAAGATATTTCAATTGACTGAACATAGTATTCTACAGTTCAACAATGCCTACTAATTCGTGTGTATGTCTGTCAGATTAGACATTTGAAGAATGCAGATATACTTCTTGAATATTTTAGCACCCTAAAATGTAAAAGACATAGACTTTAAAGATTAAAAACTAAAAATCAGGAAGATCACACCAATTCTCTTTTTTCTCCATTTTATTTGGTGTTCTACAGTATTAAAAACAATCCACAGTTCAATTAGGTCAAGCATGATCATATAATTCTTGTCACCATCATTTTCAAAACCTTCTCTTTCATCTAGTACTCTTTGATATCAGCTTCTCTTTATCCCCACCCTCCCTCACACGACCCCTCAGGAACCCTTGTTAATATATTAAATATTATTGTTATTATTATTGCTATTCCTCCCAACCCCCGTGCCCCTATCTTATACCATTCAGTGTGTCTGTTCACCTGCCATTCTGTTGTTCATTCCCCTCAAGTGGGTTATATAGTCACTATTGCTACCAGTTCCCCCTTGCCACCCTTTCTCCCCTATGTTAGGATTCTCTAGAGAAACAAAACCAGGACACTAATAATTTTATATATATATTTATATAGGTAGATAGGTAAAAAATAAACAGTTAATTAATCTACAGAGCAGTACAAATGACTCTGTGCAACTCACTTCCATGAGACAGCTCATACACTGGCGGTCCTTCAAGTCTTGAGGGCTGTGGGGTAGTTCTCTGTAGAGCAATTCAGGCTATCTAGCCACAGGCAGCACACAGCAAGGTAGGGCACCGACAGCCAGCAGATGACAGGGTCCGACAGTGCCCAACTCAAGAGATGTCTATTCCAGGAGCGTGGCGAAGCAGGCCTTGGAGGAGTGTCAGCTTACAGTGGCACAGTCCGTGAGTAGTGTAGCTTGCAAATGGAAGCTAGAACAAGCAAGGCAGCCACACAGCGGTCCGATGATCAAAGAACAAGAGACAAGAAGGGCGAGGCTCGTGGAGCTATTTATCTCTGCCCTTCAATTAATCCCACATGTGTTCATCGGTCACGTTGGCACAATGAACCTACCTGTCACATCCCCTAGCCCCTCTCTTCTGTACCCTCAGGGACTCCTTACTCCCATTACAATTCTAGTAGAGTCTTAGATCTCACGTATCGAATGACCTTAATTATACACATAAACACTTGCAGGTCTAACAGGATTAATGAGGTAAAACCAAGAACTAGATGATCGTCACATGTTTCACTAGTGCTCTTCTGCACCCTGGATCTATCATCATGCCTTCCAGATCACACCAATTCCTCTTCCTTGTTGTGTTGCTGCACGGTTTCATGTTTTGCTTTTATCAAAAAATTAGAACACTTTTTAAAGAAAATGTATGACTTTTTCGGCTTTGTTTTCATTTAAAAATATTTAAGTAGTCTAGAATATACAAAAGTACCACATGGGTCCTATGCCATGCTCATTCTGAGAGGCCCGCCCTTACGGACAGGAATCTCAGGTCCTCCTTCTCGCTGCCATAGAATCCATGTAGACTCATAGCAGCCCTGAGAGAACTGCCCTGTGAGCTCCTCAGATTGTAGCTACCTTAGGGAATAGAATGCCTCATCTTTCTCCTTCAGAGAAGCTGATGGCTTTGAACAGCTTACCTTGCAGTCAGCAGTTTAACATGTAACCTACCAGGCCACCAAGGTTCCTCCAACCACATCATCTAGTATGTAACCCAAACCAACTACCATAGAGTCCATTTTGTCCTAGGGGGATACCACGGGGGTTATTGTAGAACGGGGCTTCATAGGTTTTCAGTATCTGATTTTCCACCAGTGGATCGTCAGCACTTTTTTTCTTGGCATTTCCAAATGGAATTACACCTTAAACCTTTAGGTTCGTAGCTAAGTGTCTCAGTGTATTTGTACCACAGGGAGAGAGTAACAGACTTAAGGCTCCCAGAAAAGAGGTGGCCAGGAAGTCCCTTTGCTGACTGTCTAATTTTAACTTTAACAAGCACAACTTGCTCTCCTCCCCATACCTCACTTTTGAACAGTTAGTTAACCTTCCGTCTCTTTTCAAACAAAGAGTGGATGCTCGGAGAGGTCTCACAGGCATTTCCAGTGAAACCAGAAAGGCACTTTCATGGGCAGTAGTGTTTTTTTTTCCCAACATCTGGTGACATGTCTGGCTATATTTAACAGGTATAAATATCAACCTAGACATCTTAGAATTATATGAAAGCTTTCCCATCTATCTCAAGATGCACACATTTTTCTTTCAACCTGAGTGATAGATTTCAGTACAGAATTGAAAAGCTCTCATAGACAATGTGGCACTTTAAAAAACAAAAGTCAAACAAAAAGGGACTTTGGAGAAATTATGAAATAAAGTAAAGATTCTATAGCCAGCGATCCTCTGGCACTATTCCTGCTGAAAGAGTACAGTTAAAACTTACCACACAAGCACTGCTTTAAACAAAAAATTAGAGTATCGCAAATTGCTTAAGCTCTATCTCTAAATTAACAGTGAACTTATTTAACTGAAGAAGCACTAAAGGATTTGGTAGTCATGGCAACATGATGCGAAAATATACCATGTCATTCAAATCTATTAGAAAAAGATCTATTACTGTCCCAAAGGTTTTGGTTGATGCTTTAAATACTGACTGTAGAAGATGAAAGAAAAATGGGGATAAGAGAATAATTGAGGGTCCAGGGAAAATATTCATCTTTTTGATAGGTAAGTGCAGATTTGACAATTATATGATTTAAATTCTAAATAAAGTAGACTAAATTATAAATAGATGGCAAATCATGTAGAATGTGAGAAAATAGTAAGCACATTCACTGCTCAACAAAAATATTAAATCTATTTCCTGCAAGTAAGAAAAAGTTTGCATTCTTTTTGTAAGTATACATTCTTAACATTAGTTAAGTTGTTCATAGAGTGCTGAATTTATACCATTAGAGAAAAAAAAACAAAATAAACAAAATAAGCAAAACTTCCACACAAACACACAGGATAGTCAGAGCTCTTTCCTAACCATGTGGTGTTACATATTGAAGGAGCTCTTGTGATGCTGCGGCATTGGGAGAGACGGTTCAAACCCACCAGCTTCTCTGTAGAAGGAAGATGAGGCTATCTGCTCCCTGAAAGAGGTACAGCTTGTGGAACCAACCCTATGCATGGTCACTCTGAGGCAGAATCAGCTCAGTGGCAACAGATTGGGTTTGGAGTTAAAATGAAAACCACCCAAATCTTGCTACTCATAGAATAATCAGCATTTTGAGTCATCAAATACATATATTAGAAATATATATCAAGCTGTACATTATTTTTCTTAATATAATATTTTTTTACTTCAGTCTTTTTTACTTTGGGGGTGTTCCATATAGTATACATAAATACATATACATGTACATGTAATTTCCATTTTTATACATAGTATATATGTTACTCACAATTACTATATGGCTACAATTTTGTATCTGCTGCCTATTTCACCAGCAATATCATGCTATTTCAAGCTGCCCCTTTTCTTACATGATTTCTACTCAGCGCATACTTTTTTAAAAAATTATTTTATTGGGAGCTCATACAGGTCATCACAATCCATAAATCCATCCATTGTAAAAAAAAATCCATCCATTGTATGCACATTTGTATATTTGTTGCCATCATTATTCTCAAAACATTTGCTTTCTACTTAAGCCTTTGATATTAGCTCCTCACTTTTCCCCTCCCTTCCCATTCCCTCCTTCCCCAGGAACCCTTGATAATTTATCAGTTATTATTATTTTTTAATATCGTGCACTTTCTGATGTCTCCCTTTACCTACTTCCCTGTTGTCTGAATTCCAGGGAGGAGCTTATATGTAGAACCTTATTATCAGTTTCTCCTTTCTACTCCCCCTTTCCTCGACTCTCCTGGTCTAACCACTGGTCATGAGGAGTTTATCTGTCCGAGATTCCCTGTGTTTCCAGTTCCTGTCTGTACCAGTGTAAATCCTCTGGTCTAGCTGGATTTGTAAGGTAGAACTGGTATAATGATAGTGGGGGTTAGGAAGCATTGAAGAACTAGAGGAAAGTTGTATGTTTCATCATTGCTACACTGCACCCTACCTGGCTTGTCTCCTCCCTGTGACCCTTCTGTAAGGGGATGTCAAGTTGGCTGCAGATGGGCTTTTGGTCTCCAATTTATACTCTCCCTCATTCACAATGATATGATTTTTTTGATCTTTGATGTCTGATCCCTCATCCCTTCAACACCTCATGATCACACGGGCTGTTGTGCTTATTCCATGTGGGTTTTTGTTGCTTCTGTGCTAGATGGCTGCTTGTTTACCTTCAAGCCTTTATAACCCCTGATGCTATATCTTTTGATAGCCAGGCACCATCAGCTTTCTTCACCACATTTGCTTACGCACCCACCCTCTCTGCCTTCAGCAATCATATCAGGAAGGTGGACATACAATGATATGATTTATTGACATATCTTACTCATTTCAATGTAGTATTTCCCTTTCCATCCAATTCTGTTGTTCAAACCTATCAAATGGGGTTATACAATCATCAGTGCTATCAACTCCCTGCTCCTCCCCTCCTTCCCACTCTCACTTTCCATAACCTGAGGGAACCTTTACTCCTGCCATAGTCTCTGAAGGATCATCTAGCTTAACTACCACAGTCCCAGCGATCTGAAGTATACAAATGAACACATGCGAATTAAACATGATTAATGAGGTCTATCATATAAATACCTTAATAGTAAAGGGAGGAAATATTAAAGAGTCAGAAGATAATTATGTGGTTCATTGATGCCATGTCACATCCTGGATTTATTCTCCCTTCCATGTCACCCTTCTGAGAGAGACTATTCAATTGTCTTTCTGGTGGAGTTTGGGTCTCCATTATGTCCCTACCCTTCATATTGATTTGGGCTTCATTATGGGTTTCATGAGGCTTCCTTGCTTCCCTGCTAGTGCTAGATGGCCACTAATTTAACTACAATCCTTTAAACCCCAGATACCATATCTTTTGTTAGCTGAGCACCATCAGCTTTCTTCACTGCTCTTATTTATGCACGAGTTTTGTCTTCAGCAATTATGTTAGGAAGGTGGGTATCATACAAGTGCACTATTCTTATAGATATAATCTTACTATGCATATTCCCCTACTATACTTACTTTACAAATATATTTGCCTGTAAAGATTTTGAGATGTCAGATAAACTTAAAATTAGACTTAGCTCATGGTCCTGTGTCTAAAGTTGTCTTTTTGAACCTCAGTTGTCTTAAATAAGAAAGAAAAAGAATTAGGATAAGAACTTGTATAAAAGGACCACTTTGAAACAAAGAAACTACCAAATTTAATGGAAAAGATTAGCTAGAGATGACAACATCAATTTGACAGTTTTCTGCCACAGATTTTAAAGTCATAAAAAATGTTTCAAAGCAATTTCAAACACATTTAAAACAAATGGAGAGAAAATAGAATCACAGCAAATAATCAAGTAGGTAGGAATCAAGTAAATATTTTGGAATTGAAAATGCAATAGCAAGCATGTAAAAGGTCAATAAATGGGCTAAAGAATCTAGTGGAAAGCACAGAGGGAAAATCAGGATCAATCAAAGATCATATATGGTAACCACTCCATAGAATTTCACTCAGTTGTAAAAGCACCAAAGAAAGTATAAATATTATGAAGGAAAAGGTGGGCTGATTTTTATTGATTAAAAAAATGAGTGAAAGTGGTAGGCATTATCATTACATTTTCAGTTTGTAAAGTATTTGTATGCATGGGAATGGAGTTGAGTATGAAAGCAGAATATATAAACCTCTGAGCTTTGTAAGTCATTCAGGCAGGATTAAATAGCCTCTTCACTGTAGGATCAACCGACATCAGAATCAACTCACTTTCCGTGAATTTGGTTTGGATTCTTGATTTGATAGTCTTATGACTCTGAAACATTTTTCCAAACTACTCTCACCAAATTTATACCAATAATACCTATTCCACAAATTAAGCTATGAGAATCAAATGAAGCAAGGCAGGTTCACCACTTAGCACAGTGGCTGACACGTAGTAAATACAAATACTCAGGAATTTTTATTATGATTTACCAGCAGCACTACCATTATCCTTAGGTTTCTAAACCATCTTGATTATTATCAATTGTTACATTCCACCCTAGTTATTTAAACTCCAAATACCTTTACTTAAGTTTACAAAGTTTCAATAACCACAAAAAATACCAATACCTATGTAATTTGAAAATTGCATATTACATAAACACTAATCTATAGTCTAATATAATTGCATTCTTTCTCAACTCTTTGAGTTACTAGCAGAATTTTCATTAAGAATGGGATGCTAACTATAAGGTCAGCTCCCACTCCTTGTGAGAAAGACAGGCCTTCCCATTCCCTCAAAGGGCTGCATCTTAGAAACAGAGGCAGCTCTTCTGAGTTCTGTGGGGTCACTATGCGTCCGCATCACCTCCATGCAGTGTGTGGGTTTGAGATTTGGGGAACCAACTAGAATGTTCAATGATGGCAAAGATGTTCCTGATTGTATATACTGTTGAAAATTTCATGTAAACTATAATTGATAGTGTTTACAATATAAATCAAGACTGACCAAAGAGATGATTTTTAAAAATTCAATCATAATATTGTCTTATTTTCCCATTATCCCTTGGGGAACAAAGTTATTTCGTTCTCAACCCTGAAATGATGGCAATATTTCACAGCAGTGTCTTTTTAATTCATTCACTTAAAACATTTATTGAGAATCTGGGGGGAGGGGTGCTGGCAAGAGGAAGAACCCTTTCCTGTGGCATTAGAAGGGGGAGGGGCAGCCGCGGGCCCCCTCCCTCTGCTCCTGATCCCCTCAATCAGTGTTGGACCCTTCTCGTGGTCCCTCAGCACACCCCTGGGGACCCTTGGTGATGATGTTGGCAACTTTGGGAATAAATGGCAATTCTCTTGGGGGAAAAAAAACACTTATTGAGAAACTACTCTTCAAAACTGCTGGAGTGAATTAGTAAACCAAAGTGACAACGCTTCAATTCCTGCAGTTGCTTCTCTATTCATGATGACACAGACACTAAATAATTAGTATAATACAGAGCTGAACCCCGGACCTTGACACTAACTAGTTCTAGAAGGAGCATCGAGATGTGGTACAGTCAAGTTCCAAATCAATGTTTCCCATAAGAAATAACTAGAAATGGATTAATCCATTCTCAATCACCAAGTTGTTACCCTAACCTTATTTTGGGGGAGGGGGGTATCACTGCCCTCTGGTGGTCATGGGAGCTACCCAGTCTTACTGCTGCTGGATTTGAACCGCCAAACCACAGTCCCACACTCAACCACTACACCACCAGGGCTTAGCCCTGTTGCCTTAACCTTTTTATACAAAACATTACACAAAAATTTCAAAGTAAATAAATTAAGAGTTAAATAATATAATTAAAATAAGAAACACAACTTTTTTTCAATGATTTTATTGGGGACTCTTACAGCTCTTTAATATTCAGTACATCATTTGTATCAAGCATATTTGTACCTGTGTTGCCTTCTTCATTTCCAAATATTTTCTACTTGAGTCCTTAGTGTAAGCTCCTCTTTCCCTCTTCCTTTTTTTTCTAATGAATCATTTTACGGGGTACTCATACAAGTCCCATCACAAAAGAAACACAACTTTTAAAAAGTTTCTAATAGCTACAGCATGGCCCATACCTTGAGATCGATGAGGATCTGGATCTGTGGACACAGTGTGATAGAGAGAGATCCATTGTTTAGAAGGGGACTCTCTTTCCATAAAATCAACTGGTAGCTGCTTCTCAGGAGTTTTTCTCCCTTCTTTGCCTTTTTTCACTAGGACCTGGCTGGCTTTCTCTAAAACAAAAATCTGTCTAATGTGGTCTGCTGTTAGCATTTTCTTAACTGTTTTCTCAAAGGGTTTACTAAATTATCATCAACATTATCAATAACCCAGCTAACCAGTTCCTTATCATGATTCTTTTAAAAACAAAAGTCGTACTTAGAATCCTTTTTTATCTAAAAATAGTAAAAAAAAGTCACAATAAGTAAAAAAATATACATCGAAATGCTTTAACAATAGTTACTATCAATGCCAACTAACACCAACTGACCGAAACACAAACTGCTTTTGTTTAAAAATATCAACGTGCACCAGGTCATATTCTGATGTTTTGTCGAGCTCCAATGCAACATTTTCTTGACATTTTGAGTTGAAATCCAATTATGTCGAGTACTGATGCAGCCGAGTACCGTGGTTCTACAGCAATACGCATTGCAAACTATTTCATGAACAAGGACAGTCTGGTATAGTAGGAGAGCCACAAGGAACACGGGGTTGGCAGAAATAGCCTGCCTCCTCATGCTGAGATTGGAACCTAGGAAGACCGACCTGGTGTTCTGCTTCCAGCCACAAAAACCCTATGGGGCATTTCTGCACACATGAGGTCATCCTGAGTTGAAAGTGTCTCAGAGGCTGGAGTATGTTTGACATATTTTTTTTTTAAAAAAAATGAAGAGTCTGAGATCACTGGTATTAATGGAGAGGAGATCAGAGAGGCAGGCAGCTAGAACACATCACAGTCTTAGAGCTTTGGGACGTGGAAAGTTGTGGGGAACCACCAGTAGGCCTGGAGCAGAGGAAGAATCTTGTTGATGAGTATGCAAGAACAAGAGAGAATTCAGGGAGTTCCTGTAAGACTACAGGAACTCTTATAACAAGCTAGAGTCGATGATAGCAACCTGGACAGGTGTGGTCAGCCAAAGGATGAAGAGTGATCTGCTTCATGATCTATTTTGAATGGAAGAGCCAACAGTGTCTCCCCTGTGGTTGAATATAGTGCAAGAAGGAAAGCAACAAGAAAAGATATGAGACTTCCCAGAAAAACATGCCAGGATTTGAAGTCGGAACAATTGGAAGCAGAAACCACCTTCAGCAGATAGGCAAAACCTATTGGCACAAATGAGGTGGAAAATCAAAAGTTTAGTATTAGAGCAATGAGAAATAAAATTCAGGAAAATAAATAAATAAGTTCTTCTCATCAAGCATTTATAAAGCTATAATTTCCATGTTCATGTTTGTCATTTAAAAGTGTTCATGTAATTAACTATAATTTCAAGATAAAATCTGACAAAACTATAATTAAAAAGTGATCAGAATTCATGACCTTAGACTACATCAAAAGTATGCATTAAATACATTTAGCATATTAAAATGTAGCAACACCTTTAAAATCAAATAGAAGTTAAATTTGGAACATAGTGGTAATACTAAATCAACTGTCCAAGGAAAATACAATTTAGTGTAATACTAATGTACTCAAAATAGCAAGTCAGAGTAAAAATTAATAAACTTGAACCAATCATTAAAACATTACAATGAAATAAAAGTTATCTTTCAAAAAGTTAAATCTTTCTAAAATAGCGTTAATATTACTATTGAGTTTCAAATATGTTTCTCATGCATATTTTCTAGCTCTTGCAAAAGTTATCTTTTAGAGTCGTAAAGGGCTTTGGAAAAGCAGCGAAGAGACAGTTACACCACAACTCCATGTATTTTCCTTTGACTCCATTTTCAAACAATTCTGGTTCATATTTGATACCTTTGGGAAAAAAACTTTAAACAACTTTTGTTATTTGCTAGGGGTGAAATATTTTCATTAAAAGCCACAGTTTGTGTCCCAAAGAATATATTACTAGCTATCTTCCTTTGGTTTTATCACTTATAGATGGAAACTGTAATATCCAGAAAGCTTTTGACTGGAATTGAGAATTATTTGTGTAATAGAAGCTTTGCTCTCTTTTCATTTATTTCTCCCTTTGGGGAATTATTTAAATATAGGCAGATGCTTTCTGAACAAGTACATTTTGTTTATATAAAATTTTAATCAGTTTAAAACTCTCTGGCTGAATTATAAAACTAAGTTGATATAAATATCAGCTTTCTAAAATAAGAATCCACTATTTCTACTATTTAAAATAACATTAAATACCATAATGCCTGATGGCCACAAATTGATGTTTCCATTCACTAATAAACAACTTTCTGTAAACATAGTTTTTTCGATAATGACAGCTCTGTTCTCAAAACCTAAATCCTCACAAGTAATTTAAAATAAGTGTTCTCTCTCATACTTAATAGCTATTCATTATTTAACTTTATACTTGCATCACTAGCACTT